>OY759230.1:28886157-29086157 GCA_963662185.1 Eilema griseolum | reverse complement strand
GCTAGTTTTCAGCAGCCATGGTCACGGGGTGACCATAGTTGGTATTTGTCACATAGTTTGAAGTGTAAATTTTCCGCCCAATTGAGCAGTCCGACTGGGGAAATACCTCCGCCCTACAGAATACCGCGGCTGTAATAACTTCGTGTTGTGATCCCAGAGGTGAGTAGGGTAGCCAGAGCTCACTGGAGAATTTGTGCTGTCAGTGGGAACACTAAAGGCTTGTCCTGCTTTGTCTTCTACACTGACGGCACAGAAACTCAGTACTTACAGGGTTGGCAGTGCGACTGTGACTCCTCTGGTGTTACAAACGTCCGTAGGCCACGGTAACCATTTTCCATCAGGTGGGCCGTGTCTGCCACTTAAGTGGTATAAAAAAAATAGCCGTTTCGATGCGGTTATTTTTAATGTCAAGTTGCGAGTTCTGTACGTGAGTTTTCGCTCGTTGTATTGAAACCTTCTGTATTTTTTCATATACCATGACAGACCACAATCGGTGCAGGTCGTATTCCCGTCAGCAATCAATATTTTTATGGTCACCTTTACGGCACGGGGTATTTTTGTTGAACATTTTAAGAAAACGTGGTTAAAACAAAGATGGCGATATTATATACGGTAATTATTTATGTGTAAATCCGCGTGGTTCCCGGCAGAGTAGAATAGAGATAGGGCTGTTTAACACCAGACAGATATATACAGTCCAGACTCAGCTTTAGATGCATTGCTCGAGTCAACAATATTGCCCGGAAGACGGCAATAGGCTCACCTCCTATTACGAGGGACTGAATTCAATGATTGGTGAAATGTGGGTGTTAATTCATCTCTGCCTAACCCTCCAGGGATATAGGCGTGATTATATGTATGTATGTATGTATGTGTGTAATTATTTATGTTATTGACTTTGCTCCGGTTACCAGAGTAGCCAACGCGGTTTAGGTACTATTCTAAATAAAGTTTTATTTTAATTCATAGCGAGCATGGGGTGTATGGTGCCCCTTGAATATGTTCAGAAGCCAAGCTAACTTCATCAGCGACCCGGCACATCTGCTGATGAACAGGACAGGTATTTTCGTCTTATTGAGCAGTCCGACTGGGGAAGTACCTCCGCCCTACCGCGGCCATAAGAACCTCGTGCTGTGTTCCCAGTGGTGAGTAGGGTAGCCAGAGCTCACTGGAGAGTTTTTATGCTGTCAGTGGGGAGACCAAAAGCTTGTCCTGCTTTGTTTATTAAACTTACAGCACATAAACTCTCAGTGCTTACAGGGTTGGCAGCGCGAGTGTGACTCCCTTGGTTTTGTACACGTCCATAGGCCACGGTAACCACTTTCCATCAGGTGGGCCGAGTGCTTGTCTGCCACCTAACTGGTATAAAAAAAGGGCCCCAATTCTACTAAGTTTATCTAACAACAAAAACACTATCATATCATAACACTGACAATGCAAAAAAACTATTTAGGACTTTATTTATATATCGTTTGGTTGCGCCGAGGTAGAAGCTGTATTTCTTGACGTGGAAACACACTCTTTCTATACCCGTCTCCTCTCCCGCACTAAAAACCATAGAATAGGACTAGATAGCTTCCGTCCGCCATTTGTGATATAGACACTCAGTCTCGCTTTGAACTAGCCAGCGTAAAGGCGATCGCGCGCGCGCGTCTCTCAGAAATGAATAATATTTGTTGTATTTTAACCGCCTCATAGACCTTTACCGATCGGATGGTGCCTCTCGTGTGTTCCTCAAGGGATCTAGTGACGCTGACGGCAGCTCCTGAGCAAGGAAGAGAAGATCCGTGTACCGGCTGCGATGAAAAACACGTGGGTCGTGAAGGTTAGTGCATCCTCTCCTAATTTCTCGGGCTGCATTCACTGCCTGGATCGAATCCGCGGCAGCCCGGCCACCTGTCTTGTTTTGTGTGTAAAGTGTCAATAGATCAGTTATCTGCTTCCCCGCAATACAGTCCACTCGTACACGTTGGCCCACGCGCCACCATTTTTGGTCCGGATCGAGCCGGATTCTTAGCCGTAGTTCGTATTTTGTTATTATTCTAATGGGAATGAGCGCACCGCACCTAAGTGCCTGGTTATTTTAGTAGAAAACCCCGCATCCAGACACTTAGGCTTAGAATTTGTTGTCCGTTCGCCGCTGGCTCGCATTGTACCTACCTAATACATAAATAGGTTAGGTATCATATCAACACTTAATCGTAGTTCACAATTTTCGCATCGCACCTAAGTGCCTGGTTATTTTAGTAGAAAACCCCGCATCCAGACATTTAGGCTTAGATCTTAGGTATACTCAGACACCCTAGTGCATAGGCACAGTGTAATACCTAACGCATTTGGCTTTGTTTTGTTTTTTTCAATTACGTTGTTCTCGGCTCACGTCGTATTTGCCTAGTACCTGCGTGGGTAGACACGTGGCTGTGCCTACCTCGCTCGCATCTCATCCCAATTCATACGAAAGTATTTTAATTTGAATAGATATTACGCAATACTTAATCTCGGAAATAATAGTTGAATCTAGACAGCGACCATCGCGCAGGTGCGACCTTGTTGCTATGCGCGTTTGTTCAAGCGTGCATTCACAGTTGTAAGCACCTACCTACCTACATAGTTAACGCTCGCGCCGCCTCGCTGCTCTGTACCGCTAGGATTAAGTCATTTCATATTTAATTGTAAACATGTCCCCAAAGGTTGATAAGACCGGTAAGGTTCAATTGAAACTTTTATACGCTAAAAAAGAAATGATTTACTCTCGCGTACAATCGATTTATGATAGTGCACTTAAAACCTCTGATTTGGTCATCAGAGATTCGTTCTTGTGTTCTATAGAAAACTTAGATAGTCTACGCGCGGATTTCGAAACCTTAGTGCATGACATCAACGTTTTAGAGTTGAATTTGGATCCCGATTACTCAGTGAGTTATCAAGCCTTGTCGTCGTTTGACGATTTGTATTGTCGTATCAAGCGCGTCGCGAGGAGTTTGGAGAAGCCGTCTGACCGACCCAACCCCACTCGCGACCGACCTAAGTTGCCACCAATTCAAATACCCGAGTTTGATGGTAACATTCGCAATTGGTGTCGATTTATAGATAGTTTTGAGAATACAATAGATAAGAACGATTCGTTGACAGATCACGAAAAATTGCATTATCTCGTTGAAAAATTGACTGGTAAAGCTATAACCGCTTGCGCTGGAATTACGTTTAGTGCCGGGAATTATAATTTAATTTTAAATACTTTGAAAGCTAAGTATGAGGATAAAAGATCGGTAGCTAACGCCTATTTAGATCAGATGTCTGATTTGAAATCTATTACGGCATGTAACGATCAAAACTTAGAGAAATTTCTAGATACTTTCGCGTCAGCTGTTCGCGCTGTAAAGAACCTAAAGATTGATGACCTCTGCGACTTCGTATTTTTGTATATGGGTTTAAGGAAATTAGATTCCGAAACCATTCGTTTGTTTGAGTCGGATCATCGCGGCAATAAAATTCCTAAGTTCGAAGACTTAGAAGGTTTTGTTCGCGAGCATATAAAAATATTACAACGCTCTTCATCGAAACATGAAGGCGCGAAGACAGTTGTTAGTCCCGCGCGCAAAATAGATGCGTCATCGAGGTCACTGAGGTCAACCCATACTTATGTTAATACCGCACCAGCACGTGTACAATCACCTGTTTGCTCTTTGTGTAGTACTCATCACTCGCAACTGTACAAGTGTCCTGGTTTCCTAAAATTGTCGCCTAGTGATCGTTATAAATTTGTTCGCGCTAATAATCTTTGTTTTAATTGTCTCGGTACTAAACACCGCGTGGGTTTATGTAATAGTGGAAATGGTTGTCGCAAATGTCAAGCGAGACACCACACTTTGCTTCATTTTGAAAATAGTAATGCCGCATCCAAGGTGAGCACAGTTGGTTCGTCGAGCGGTGACGCGCGGCAGCCTGCGCCGCAGCCGCAGCCCGAGCTCGCACGCGCTCCGGCCTGCCCGGGGACCGCTACGAATGACGTCACCTTGTGTTCGTTCTCCGCTAGTGCTGCCCTCACTACGGTTTGTCTTGCGACCGCTCGCGTGGTTATTGTTGATGCATTAGGTAAACCGCACATTGTTCGAGCGCTATTAGATGGCGCTTCGCAAAGTAATTTTATTACTCAAGATTGTTGTCAACGTCTTGGTTTCAATGTTGATAGGCGTTCAACCTACTCAGTGGTGACGGGTTTTGGAGGTTTACGGTCAGCTGTTCGTGGCACCGTTAAAACAAGGTTTAGATCTCGTTTTAATAATAATATTTGGTTTGACATGGATTCGCTCGTTATAGATAGAATAGCTGAACAGTTGCCTACCGTCCCGGTTGACACGTCTTTATTAACGAAATTTAAAGACTTGCCTTTAGCAGATGAGACTTACGCTGTTCCTGGAGTCGTCGATATATTGATCGGCGCTTCGATTCTCCCGCACCTCCAGTTATCACGTAAGGTTCAAGGGGGACCGACGTACCCCGCTCCGCACGCACTGGAAACAGTTCTTGGTTTTGTTATAATTGGTTCCGCACCCGCTTCTATGGATAGTTTTAGTCACTCGACTGCTTCGTTCTGTTGCACCGTCGAGCCGCCACTGGAGTCTACCATCCGCAAGTTTTCGCTCGGTGGCTCCCGTGTATCCGCTGAAAAACGCTTTCTTTGTTTGGAACGAAAGATGCAGGCGTCCCCAAAGTCGAAGCGGGCCTATGATGAGGTTGTTAACGAATATTTAGATAAAGGTTACATCTCACCTGCGCCTGCGGACACTGGCGGGACCCAGCCTTCGTACATTATCCCGCACCGCGGAGTTATTAGAGAAGATAAGCTTACTACTAAAACTCCGTGTAGTTTTGGATGGCAGTGCTAAGACTAGCACTTCCGTGTCGCTTAATGACATAATTGTAAATTTTCGCATTAATATTAGTAATTTTTAGCTTTTAGGACTCAACAGTCGCTTTGTGTTGGGCCCACTCTTCGCCCCATCGTTGGGACACATTCGTCGCTAATAGAGTGGCAAAAATTCAATCTGAATTGGCGCCACATAATCTCTTTCACGTTGCTGGCACCGACAACCCAGCCGATTGTCTCTCTCGTGGATTGCTTCCTTCGCAAATTTTAGATCACCCGTTATGGTTTAGTGGACCGTCCTGGATTCATGCCGCGTTAGATAAGTGGCCAGTTAGTCAATTCAATCCCACTACGGTTTCCGAACCACCCGAGGAGAAGAAGCACTCGCTTGTTGTATCGGTCCCACGTGAAGAGACCCTTATTTTGTTGTTGGCTAATCGCGTCTCGTCTTGGTCGAGACTGTTGCGTTGTGTTGTTTGTTCGCCTCTGCCCTCTGCCTAGCCAGCAGTAGGCACGAGCTCCAATCTAGGTTTATATTTTAGTTGTTATTTCCCAAACCTAGATTTAGATTAGACTTTATATTTGTTTCGCATTTGTCGTTTCGAAGGTAACCCTTCAAGCCGGGGGGAATGGTTGCGCCGAGGTAGAAGCTGTATTTCTTGACGTGGAAACACACTCTTTCTATACCCGTCTCCTCTCCCGCACTAAAAACCATAGAATAGGACTAGATAGCTTCCGTCCGCCATTTGTGATATAGACACTCAGTCTCGCTTTGAACTAGCCAGCGTAAAGGCGATCGCGCGCGCGCGTCTCTCAGAAATGAATAATATTTGTTGTATTTTAACCGCCTCATAGACCTTTACCGATCGGATGGTGCCTCTCGTGTGTTCCTCAAGGGATCTAGTGACGCTGACGGCAGCTCCTGAGCAAGGAAGAGAAGATCCGTGTACCGGCTGCGATGAAAAACACGTGGGTCGTGAAGGTTAGTGCATCCTCTCCTAATTTCTCGGGCTGCATTCACTGCCTGGATCGAATCCGCGGCAGCCCGGCCACCTGTCTTGTTTTGTGTGTAAAGTGTCAATAGATCAGTTATCTGCTTCCCCGCAATACAGTCCACTCGTACACGTTGGCCCACGCGCCACCATCGTTAAAGTTCAAAATTAAATCAACAAAAGTTTTTCAAACATTACATTTTTCATTCAGTTTAAAAGATGCCGTTTTATTTTTATTTTAGTCTTTAACCGGATAAAGATAAAGTTTAAAATTAAAAGTTGTTTTTTGGAGTGTCTTTGGCATGACAGAGGCTTTGACATAACATAATTGGCAGAATCAGGGCTCTGACGAGGCTTTTGTGCAGGCATACCTCTTGAGATTGGGGTTCAAACTACTTAGAGTCATCAATCTTAGATACCTCAATGCTAAATTTGCGCATTCAGTAACAAACGAGTGCGGAAGAGGGTAGACCAATATGGACTGCCCAATAACAACTAGCTCGGCGTTCGTCAGTACACCGCGACCATGGCGCTTGAAACAGCGCCGAAATATCGTTAATTCAGTGAAAATAATAAACATAGTTAATATACCTGCGAGATTTACACTGGTAACATACATATTATACATAGTAACACCCAGACCCGTGCAATTTTTTTTTTTTATCTATACTAATATTATAAAGCTGCAGAGTTTGTTTGTTTGTTTGTTTGTTTGAACGCGATAATCTCTGGAACTACTGGTCCGATTTGAATGATTCTTTCAGTGTTGGGTAGTCCATTTATCGAGGAAGGTTTTAGGCTGTATATCATCACGCTACTACTTAAGGGAGCGGAGCATTGATAATAAATGTTAACAAATCCGACAATTTTTCATACATATTTTGAAGACTAAAACATACGGGCTCAAAGGGATATGAAGCTTCAAAATATACCCCGGGCGAAGCTGGGGTGGGTCAGCTAGTTTATTTATAAAATGTGTTACAAATTTGTTTTTCCACTGTTTAACTTAAGTATACGCACAATTTGTTACGAGAGGTTTTGCAGTGGAAAAGATCTCCTGCATCCTGTGTACTAGTTAAAAACTGTATCACAAATATAACATTTTCATGCATACAATGCACTGAGCGGGAATCGAACCCGCGCCTCCTGTGTGGCAGTCAAACTTTCTACCGCTACGCCACAGAGGTGAAAACATCTCGTAACAAATTGTGCGTTGTTGTGTGTTGTTACGAGATGCCGTAAAATATATATTGCAACTATAAAAATTAATGTTGCCAACCCTAGACAATTCAAATAAAGACAATTGACAATCACTGCATTGGACCGTTTCCTCATGTTTACCGAACCAATTGTCGTGTTCGCCTCGGCGCGGGACATTTGTGACATTTTGTATTCCATTCTGAAAACGTCCGATCATCTTTGGTTACTGTTGGTTACGCACACATTTGACAAGTATGTCGGACAAATAAACAGCGATCAATGTTCCGATTTTACGTAATTGACCTGCAATATGTAGTGTGTATTCTAGTGTCACGTGCCTAGCAATTGGGTATTTTCCTGTAGCTGTACAAAACGGAATAAAAAAATAACCGCTTTTTTACCGCTCTTTTACCATTCGTATACTTATTATAAGCTCAGTTTTTTTCTTTTTATACCACTTAGGTGGCAGACAAGCGCACGGCCCACCTGATGGAAAGTGGTTACCGTGTCCTATGGACGTGTGTAACATGGCCTATGGGCGGATATACCGCCGTATCCTACCTCCTACAAAAAAAGTTTAGTAATTGATATTAACTTCAGGAAGATACCTTTATGATTTTGTTGTGTAGCCTAGTGGTATGGGTAATGGACTGCTGAGACAAGGTTTTTTTTTTTTTTTTTTTTTTATTTTTTTTTTTTTTTTTTTTTTAATATATAGGACACGTCCATTGGACTTCGCCTTGCCTGATGGTAAGCTGAACTCTCAGGTTCGAACCCAGTGCCCGGTTAATGGCAATTGGCTCGCCGCCTATTACATTGGGACCTGAACATAAACTGGTGAAATGTGGGTGCTAGTACATTTGCCTATCCCTTCGCGGATATAGGCATGAGTTTATGTATGTGTTGTGATTTGTTATGTATGTTTTTTTTTTCATTAAATCCCGCGTGGTTCCCGGCCGAGTAGAATTTGAACTGCCCCATGTCTTCCCATGCGGCGTTGTAAGGCGACTGAGGAATTTTTTTTTTTGTAAAGCGTATTCTAACCGATATTACTAATATTCCCTCTAACCCCTCCAGCTAAGCTAAATTGCTTGTGTTAGGAGTGGGTTCACGTTGGTAGTGTAATGGCCAGGGTTCGAACCCGGGACCTTTCGATCGTAAGCCCGACTCCTTAACCACTAAGCTACATATAAATATAGTTTATAACAGCCTCTGTGGCATGGCGGTCGTGAACACAGCTGCTACGAAGGAGACACAGGTTTGATCCCCGCTCAGTGTAAATATTTGTATACATGAATATGTTTATCTGGTCGTGCCTCAGAGAGCACGTTAAGCAGCCGGTCCTGGTTGCCATACGAACATCTATGGCGGTCGTTACGGGTAGTTGTAGGAGGTATTTCCGCCCAATTGAGCAGTCCGACTGGGGATACCTCCGCCCTACAGAATACCGCGGTTATAATAACTTCGTATTGTGTTCCCATTTGAGACTTTGTAGTCAAAATTTTGCATAAACATTCTGACGCTGACTGTACAACAGGAAAAAAAGCATTTTTGAAAATAGAATATCACAGTTCCATTCTTATATAATAATGTTCCATTTTCAAAAATTTTAATTCGCCACAGTTATTTCAACCTTGTAACTTTCAGGGATCAACTTTGACTTCTATTGTTTTTGTACTATTCTCTACTAGCCTTCGTGTTGTGTTCCCAGCGGTGAGTAGGGTAGCCAGAGCTCACTGGAGAATTTGTGCTGTCAGTGGGATGACTAAAGGCTTGTTGCTTTGTCCTCTACACTGATGGCACGGAACTCTGTGCTTACAGGGTCGGCAGCGCGAGTGTGGCATCTCTGGTGTTACACACGTCCATAGGCCACGGTAACCACATTCCATCAGGTGGGCCGTGCGCTTGTCTGCCACCTAAGTGGTATAAAAAAAAAACAACTGGTCTAATTGGAATGCTTCGATATATTTGGCTTGTTGAGGTCATTGACAGTCGCTAACCAAATCCTCAGTTAGACCATGTTAGACTTTTAAAGCGGACCCCAGCCTCCGAGGGGAAAGCTTCTGACACCTGAAACCCTAGGATGAAGTAGAAGGCATTTATAGAGGAACGGGTTATGATGCGATATACCCGGGGTCAAGTGATCTCACGCTGTCGCGCTAGACGGGTTCCAGTGTAACGGTAATAATGTGACATTGCATAATGCATAATATGGAAGACAGCGTGAGAACTTTCATATCGCGATGCAGGATCTGTTGCAGTGAAGTTGTAAGACTCGTTACGAAGAGCAAACGAATAAATAAAAGATTATTTTATTGTTGGATGAAATTTTAAAGCCTAACCCTCCGGGGATAAAGGCGTGATTATATGTATTTATGTAGGACGCCCAACGGCCAGGTGGAAGGACGACCTCATGAAGGTCGCCGGGAAGCGCTGGATTCTGGCTGCTTTAGATCGGTCATTCTGGAAGTCTGTGGGAGAGGCCTATGTTCAGTAGTGGACTATGTGTGGCTGACATGATGATGATGTATGTATGACTATGATGATGTATGTATGTACTTTTGAGCCACCGAACCTATATATAATATCCGTATATAGGTTCGGTTCATATATCTGTCTCACGGAAACGGTGGGCGCCATCTACCGATGCTCGTACGAACTATCGACACCAATGAATGATATTACAATCATTTTTAAACATTGATTTTTGATGACTCCATCCAAACTATTGAATGAAATTTATTTTTACGAAAATTCAACTAATTTTAAGTAAGGTGCATTGGGGTATTTCCGACTGAAATTTCTATGAGATGACTGAAGATCTGCAGTTCGAATAAATATTCTAAGTAGTTTTGCATTTACTGCCGTTATTTTTACATCAGTCAATACGTTATGAACGTACTTACGATAATTATATATTAAATACTTGAATATATAAATAAGAATTTAAAATATCGCATTAGAAGTATCTGTTCATAAATTGCTGAAACAAGGTAAATTACGAAATACCTTGGGGTAATTGCGAAATCATTCAAAATTCAGTTTTATTGCAGTTTGAAAGAAGGTTTACATTGCTTTTTCGATCGTTATTACCCCATAATCAAAAGATCGGCCACTATGTAAGTAGTTTGTCTATTCTCGATTCTTGTGACTTTATATTTCGTAATAACCCCAAGAAACTATAACGGTTCTCAACATTTTCGTTAAGTATTTAGCATGAAAAATATACTAATAAATAAGCGAAATAGGTTATGGGCTGGAGCGAAATGCAGACAAGTCGAAAGTTGGATCATTATAAGTGGAGAAATGTAAAATTAAAATACATATGAGTAAAATCAGTATTTTATTATTAAGTAACAATTTTCTTTTAAGAAGCAGCTGTTTGACATAAAATTAAATAAAATAATAATAAAACACATTGACCACATTAAGATCTTAATGTAGTCAATGTGTTTTAATTTTTTTAAAGAATTAAATGTTTTGATAATTAGCATTATCAACCTTATAAAATTATAAATCACAGTGATAACTTTTAGGAAAATTCTATTTATATTTTTTAATGGTCAACTTTGGTATAAAATTAGAAATTCAGTGCAAGTCGGTCGTTTTTCACCTATTTTACATCAACAACTAACATAATTATATTCATTTTCTATCTGGCATACGAAAAAATTAAATGTGAGCAACATATTAAAAATATTAAAACATCAAACAACATTAAAATATTGCATAATTTCTATTAAAGATAATTTGGTCCGCTTTCTTGGCTTAATGATAAATATCTGCATATTCATCCTATCATAATAATGCACATTGTAATATATTTAATATTATGTACATATTTTAATTAGGTCAGTCAATCAGTCGTTAAAATATATTATATCTTCATCATAACATAAGCAATATTCCTTATCAGTATCACTTTTCTGGACTTTTATCTGCTTTACGATTAAAGACTCGGGTACTTCATCAGTATCTTTTCGTTTGGGCATAAAAAAAGTTAACTGTTGCTGTCGTTTCATGCTTTTTAAGAAGTTGATGAAGTAGTATGTTTCTTCGCGTGCTATTATCTTTTCAATAAATCCTATATAATACCTCCATTTTTGTCGAATGAAATATCTAACTAGCACTGTATCTTCTAATTGATAATTTTCTTTAATGGGGTTCCTTTCTTGTGTCTCGTATATTATTCCTTTACTCTCCAGATCAGGCAGTAGCTGTTCATCATTAACGTTTTTTATAAAATCTTCTCTATTTGTCACGTCTATTTCTTTAATTTTAATTACATCATCACCGCATTGTTTGTCATATTTCATCAAAACGTTTTTCTGCTCCCTTTTTATCCTCTTGATTTTCTTTACCTTTACTTTTTTTTCCAACACCTTTATTCTTAGCACGGAAATTGGGATTATTTAAATCTTTGTTAGTGAGCATATTTTGGTTTTCAGTTTTTACATATTTTTTGAGTGGCTTTTGTTCTTCACATGTTTCAAAATCATCTTCATAGCTATCCATTAGTTGTTCAAAATCAGCATCGTTATAAATATCTGATTCGCTATGTAGGCTTATAATATCGGATACACTAGTGATTGTACTGTCAGATGAAGGCTCGCGTTTTTTTTTAGGATAATTCTTTTTGTTTACTGTTGTTGGCTTCTTCATATAATTTTTAGTAGATTTTTTTATTGATTTTGTGTTTTTTGCTTTATCCGTTTCTTCTAAAATTTTTGCACCCACTGTAGCTGTTATAACTTCAGCGCCTTTAGCCACACGTTTCTTTTTTCTGGGAGAGGTATCTTGTTTGTCCTGCTGTATTTTACGTAGTACCAAATCTTCGAATGAGTATGATATTTGGGGTTGTTGTTGAGTTGAAAGTAGTGGTTGGGATGCTTTTTTCAATATTTTATTTGAAATTATATGTATATGCTGAATTTTGTGTTTGGTTTAGTATGGGATTCGGATTTCGTAAGCATGTGGGTAATTGTGTTGGTTGCTTGGCGACAAATTTCAAGGTCTGGATGTTAGATTTTGATATTTGAGATAGAAGGGTAACATTATCATTATTTGACTTTTGAAGAGAATCATCATTTGTTGAAAGTTGGCGGTTAAACAGGTCAATACAAAGTTGTTTTAGTGTTTTCGTATTTTCATTTGGCCTCAAAGTATGATTATGTTTCTTTACGTGTTCATAAAGCGTCGTCATAGGAATTTTGTACTTCTGCGCTGCACTATATTGTGTAAGCTCTCCATTTTTTACCTTTTCAATAGCTAGAGCTAAATCTTGCGGTGTATATGTTTTACTTTTTGTTCTTATGTAAGTCCGGGGCATGATAACTCTGCAAAATATATTATTGTTTTTAATAGTGGTAGGTATAAGTATGTATAATTAGTCCAAGTAGGATCAGGTAATGGTATGTACATGCTCAGCCTAAAACGGATTAACTATGCAACAAGGCCAAATATGGAATATGCATGTATTTTTTTAATATTGTTAAAAACAATATTCATACTTTTTTTTTAAATCATGCATATTTCGTATTAAGTGGAGGGGTTCAGGGTATTGGGGGTACACTGCAGCTGATACTGCATGAGACCGCTAGTTTTAAATATTTTTATGTTTTCATGCATAAAACCAGCTATATTTATGACAAATTTTAGCTCATTTACAATCAGACAAGTGATAAGTAGGTAAGCGATCGTACTTAATATTTGACTTACCTACTAACTTAAATTAATTATTTGAAAAGTAAAAAGTTTTACGTTGATTGAGAATCACTGTCCATTACTATGAAAAAACGATGTGGGGTTATTGCGAAACTATTTTATGTCGTAATAAACCCATTGGGGTATTTCCGTTTTACATTTTTAAAAAGGATTAAGATGTAGAGTCCCAATTACAAACACGTAAAAGCCGATAATCTATTATAAAAACAAACAACTATTTAAATAACTTACCAGAATTCCAAGATAATGAAGTTGGGGTTATTACGTATCACTAGAATTGGCGCGAAAACTTCTTGCTCCAGAAAACTTGTCGCGACGCACGTAATGTCAACTCTAGCAACGCACGATGACTGGTGGCGGCGAGAACAATAAATTGGACGTCTAGACAAATGTTGCTAGTAGAAAAATATCGCCGCGATTAGTAGATTTTTTTATCTTTCGGAATATACCCGTTTACGGAATTACCCCAATGCACCTTAATCAGTAATCGAAAATAATATGTTTGTTGATTTATAATGATGAATTATTTTATCCAGTTGTCATGTTTTACCTCCCTTGTCTACCTAATATTAAGCTTTAATCATAGATTTATTATCCATTAAATTATGTCACCACCTTGTAACATGTTTATGAGAATTTAGGATCAATTTCATATATTCAGTTTAGGCGCATAAAGAGATGTCAGAAAATTGACAAAAAATATGAGTTATGTCAGAAAATATTGTAAATATGTTAAATAATTTATTAATAAACCATTGGAAAATGATTCTTTCGCTGGTTCGGTAGGTTAATTCTGCTAAGAAGAACATTCTGCTTGGTAGTGCCAAGAAACTCAGAGAACTAAATTAGAACTAGATCCTTTTTTTTATTTGTTTTAGTTTACAATTTATGGTGTGCGAGCAAGCAAGAGACTTATGTTGACCACGCATTTACATCAACAAGATACTCATCTACTTTTATAGCAACCTTTTATTACCAAAAATTTTTTTCACTTCAATTTTTAATTTATTTAGTGGCATGACATCTAAGAATAATGTAACTTGTCATAGAACTTGACAGGAGCATCAAAAAAGTCCATAAGTTTGCTATATAACAGATTGTAACAATGAAAAAAGCTGATATCTCAAGAACATATATAGTCATCGCACCACTCGCCATAATCAGGGAATTCATCCTCACACATTGCGAACTGAGACTAAGCGGTATGAAAGAAACTTCATCCCACGCACACTCAAGCTGTGGAATGACCTCCCTCCTGCAGTTTTCCCAAGCACCTGCAATATGGGGTTTTCTACAAGAGGGGCATCAGAAGGTTTCTTCGTGGTCAGCAGCGCGAGTGTAACACCCCTGGTATTGCATACTTCCATAGGTCACGGTAACCACTTCCCATCAGGTGGGCCGTGTGCTTGTCTGCCACCTAAGTGGTATAAAAAAAGAAACACGTGCTTTCAATATTATATGAACTGTATAACAATTTATCGAAACTTTTCTCACAGCTTCACACCACGGCCCAGTATTGTTCTGAGGTTAATTCAATTTACTTGGTTAGGGTTGTCACTAAAATGAATTCAAATTCAAATTTATTTAGCTCGTGAAACAAAGGTTACATAATAGATGTTATATAAATAATAGTACAATACGCCAATGGCATACAAAATGTTGAAATGAAATCATTTAAAACAGATAAAATGTACATGCTTATTGTCTACGACACATTCACTCATCGTCATTAATAGTTACTTACGTTCATTTTTAACGCATTCATTCATTCTATTCAAGATTCATGGCAATCACATGTAGATTGTTTAAGTTGAAATATTATTCATTACAAATAAATAAGTTACACTATTTGTTTCTTTCGTATATAAGACTACATTGTTTTTAACCCTATTTGCATCGTTATAAACAAAGCTGGCGACCGTGACAGGACCTGCATCAAATCGGAGCTAACAGCCTCTCAGTTGTTCTGCACTTATTAAAATTAAGTGAATTAGGTCAAAATAAGTCGCGTTAAGGTCGCAATAAATAAGATTGAAAAACCACTTAAAAATATTTGAATGGTTCTCTTGAAGAAGTAAAACCTAGCCTACCATCACTAGAGACCTCGGACTTGGTGTTCTTATGTCAATAGAGCAAGGGAACAATGGGCCTCATATAGAACTTGTGGGCCTAAGCTATCTTCACCAGAATGCGTACTCCTGCTGATTTACGGACGACACCCTGGTGCAAGATTTTCTCTCAGGTATTGTACATATTATTCCCAGACCAATGCATATTTGCACTGAGCGATCGAACCCACGTATCCTCCGTCTATATCTAAAGGCCTCTTAGCCAAACCTAAAGAAAGAAAAGAAAAAAACGAGCTCTGGAAAGGATGGCTCCGAAATTGAAGCTACGGATGCAACTGGGGGAAACGCTAAGATCTTGTGAGTACTATAAAAAGAACAAAACATACATACATATAATCACGCCTGTAATCCCCAAGGGTTAGTCTAAGGTAAATTAACACCCTCAATTCACCAATCTTTGCTTTCGGTCCCACGTAATAAGGAGTAAGCCTATTGCCGTATTCTGGGCACTATTGTTGACTCGAGCCATGTACTGAGGCTGAGTCTGGGCTATATATATCTGTCAGTTATTAAACAGCCCTATCCTTTAGTCGCCTTGTACGACACCACATGGGAAAACATGGGGTGATCCAAATTCTACTCTGCCGGGAACCACGTGGCAATTTTTTTTTTATACCACTTAGTTGGCAGACAAGCACACGGCCCACCTGATGAAAAGTGGTTACCGTGACCTATGGACGTCTGTAACACCAGAGGAGTCACAGTCGCGCTGCCAACCCTGTAAGTACAGAGTTTCTGTGCCGTCAGTAGAAGACAAAGCAGGACAAGCTTTTAGTCTTCCCACTGGCAGCATAAATTCTCCAGTGAGCTCTGGCTACCCTACTCACCGCTGGGAACACAACACGAAGTTATTATAGCCGCGGTATTCTGTAGGGCGGAGGTACTACCCCAGTCGGACTGCTCAATCGGGCGGAAATACCGCCGTGTCCTACCTCCTCCAAAAATATTAAATATTAGTCTTTAATGAAACCTACACTAAAACGAAGATGACGACGAAGCTGTCCCAGTACTTGGTGGTTGACACAGTGGTGTCGTACCACATGGGAAGAGATGGAGTGGCCCAAATTCTATTCTGCCGGGAACCACGCGGCTTAAAGTTTGCAAAAAAAAAAGCAAAAACGTTTGCATTTATTTTTTTAAATATTTGAGGCAACCCTACAACAGAATAATAATAGTTTTGTTCCGTTGATTTAGTCCACAAATGGCCGTATACAATATGCACTGTCGATAAATGGGCTGGAAACAATGGCCTTTATGATCGTGACTGTTTAGGGAATAAACTGTAAAGTGCGGTGTTGAATGTGATTGCGTTTACGAATCGTATTGCTACTGTCTGTCTGCGGACATTACTGGCGTTATTTGAAGATACATTTACTAAAACTATGTGTGCAATAAATGTATTTTTTTTAATTTGTATACCAAATATATAGTCTTGATATTTAGCAGGCCAAAAACCTTTTAAAAGATATCAGAAATAGGCTCATAGTGACAACAGGTGACTCCAATTCCGGTGCAATCTTGGTGCAAAGGCTGACCATCGCAATCCAGCGGGGAAACGCGTCGAGTGTGATGGGTACTTTTGCGCCGGGAGGGTTATTTGGTTAATTTTATTGATTGAATTGTTTTATGTATAGTGACATAATGTGTACTTTTATATTTATTGAATGTGATATTTTATTACATTTATATATACATAATTTTTAAGACGTCTTTAAGTATTTTATAGCCGCAGCAAATGAAGAACTGAGCGCAGATTCTTGTAAGTTATTTTACTGAATTTTGAAAAGAATATTATTCAAAATTCAGTCAAAAAACAACGATTATGAATGTCAGTGTTCGATATTAAAAAATTTGTTATGAGTGTCTACCGTTTTTGACAGTTGGAAGATTGAGATTACGAGAAATGGCTCTCTGATTAACCACTGACGGTAGCTATTTGGTCCCCTCAGAACCACCAAGAAGAATAAAATAAGAATCGGATTAAATGTTTTCGAGAAAAATGGTAACATGGATTTGCACAAACAGACATCCTCTCATCCCAAACACAATACCGTCTCCTTTTCGTCGTAAGTAAAAACGCTTCCTGCGTAGCCAGAATATTGTCAAGATGTCTGCCAGTCACTAAACAAACTTAAGATCTATACGACAATTAAAAGCGTGTTACATTCAACTATTAAGATGTGTTTACACATAATGTTCATAATTAATTAGTTAGTAACAGTTGCACCTAATAAAAATAATTTAAAATATGTATTATGAAATTCAACTCAAATAAAAATTCAACCAGTTGCATCATTTTTGCTGGCCAACATATTACGAATAACAAACAAAATATCTGAAAGCACATCGACTTTTCAAACAAAAACCGTTTCAAAGAACATCATAGTACTTTATAACACAATAATATTCGTATCAACCGTTATAGTCGCTTATACCTTTTTGTGTTTAAGCTGTTGATATTAATGTACCTAAATTTTATTTCTCATTGTGTTTGAGAAGTGAATGGGTACTCACTTCTGCCCTCATTGGGTCAGATTTAGAACCACACAAACAATGAAACAATAGTTCATATTGTTTATATATTTTTCACCTAATAGTAACAGGATATTAAGTTTAGTAGCTTTAGTATGCGAACTAATTTATCTTTAAATCGAAATTTATTGTCTAATGAGTAAGGCGTTTAAGCGATTTGCGATTGAGAGATAGCGGATAACACCCCTTCCACACAATACCGACGCGACCGAACTACTGAGACAAATAATACAGTTTACTGTGTAGTAAACCGAATTATTATATATTTATTAAGTATCTAAACTCTGTGTTATATGAATAAAAGCAAAATATTTTTTTTTTTTTTATACAACTCAGGTGGCAGACAAGCACACAGCCCACCTGATGGAAAGTGGTTACCATGACCTATGAACGTGTGTAACACCAGTGGAGTCACATCCGTGCTGCCGAACCTGTAAGAACAGAGATTTTGTGCCGTCAGTGTAGAGGACAAAGCAGGACAAGCCTTTGGTCGTCCCACTGACAACACAAATTCTCCAGTGAGCTCTGGCTACCCTACTCACCGCCGGGAACACAACACGAAGTTATTATAACCGCGGTATTCTGTAGGGCGGATGTTGGTTCCCGGTTCCCGGCAAAGCCGCGTGGTTCCCGGCTGATTAGAATTTGGACCACCCCATCTCTTCCCATGCGGTGTCATAAAAGGTGATTAAGGGATAGGGCTGTTTAACATCAGACAGATATATACAGCCCAGACTCAGTCTAAGATGCATGACTTGAGTCAGCAATAATTTCCGGAAGACAGCAATAGGCTTCACCACCTATTACGTGGGACCGAGTTTAAAATTATTAATGTCGAGACGCCAATGTCAAGTTTTTCAAGTTGCGGTCCTTTAGAATAATTGTTGATGATGACGATGATGATGAGTTGATGATGAGTTGATGATTAATGAGATGATTGCTCAGCAAAGTTGTGGAGACTTTACTAGAAGCTCCCTAGGGAGATTTGGAACACAAGAAGTCACAAGTCAATGTAATATGCCACTTTCCCACACTTATGTGCGTTGTCAAAAACGTTATGTCTAAAAATCCACCATTATTTACATAAAAACTCGAATTTACGCGATGCGCCCTTCGTGTTGGCGACAAAACTCAGTATTGTACTTATCCAAACTTCTTATAAACACCGGCAGCCAAAATTACCCACCAAAGTTCTGTTTAATTAAAACTAACTAGAATAAAGAGCCTAATTTTGAACAAGGAACTTCGTATTCTGTTTTCAAATGTCGCGGCGCCATTTTGTAATTCGGTCCACGAACAGGGAAGCGCTGAGGCACGGAGAATTGTGTAATGCCTTTTAAATGTGTACTTACCTTGCCAATATTTACATAGAAGCTATTTAAAGAATATGCTTATTTGACCGCGGTAGCCTAGTGGTATGGGTAATGGACTGCTGAGACGATGTCTCGGGTTCTTTCTCAGGTTTTACCATGGTACACACCAATGCTTTTCGAAGTTATGTGTGTATCTATCACAGGTTTATAAGTGCCCGGTTAATGGCAATAGGCTCGCCACCTATTACATTGGGACCTAAACATAAACTGGCGAAATGTGGGTGCTAGCACCTCTACCTACCCCTTCGGGGATATAGGCGTGAGTTTATGTTATGTTGGTTAAATACAAGAGTGGTAGGGCACAGAAGTAGCGTCGGTAGCTTAGTGGTGAGCGGGCTTACGGTCGAGAGGTCCCTAGTTTCACTCCTGGCCATTACACTAACAACTTAAATCCACTCCACAAAAAAAAATTACCTTAACTGGAGGGGTTAGCGGGAATATTAGTAATTTTAGGTAGCTAATAATACTCTTTAAAAAAAGATAAAAGACAAAAAAGATAAAAAACAAGGCGACTAGATATGGCTATTTAAAACCAGACAGATATATTCTATACAACCCAAACTCAGCCACATACATGGCTCGAGTCAACAATAGTGCCCGGAAGACGACAATAGACTCATACTCTATTACATGGGACCGTATTCAATGATTGGTGAAATGTGGGTTTAATTCACCTCTGCCTAACCCTCCGGCGATAAAGGCGTGATTATAATATGTATGTTACATAACTAGACTATTAAATTTTCCTATTTTTTTTTTGTTAACGTAGTCATCTTCATCTTCCTGCCTTATATTTTGGGTCAAAGCAACAACTGTGTACTTTTCCATTCATCTCTGATCACAGTCATCTCAACATTCACTCTCTCCCTAGCCATGTCATCTCTCATATAGTTCATCCATCTCCTTCTCTTCTTTATCATTAGTAGTATTTTAGTCTTAAAATTTTCTTTTAAAACTGTTTATTCTTGGTTTCAGTTCATATTTTCATTAACTACTTTCAATATTATAGTATGATAAATAAATCCTCTGCTTTTCTATAATAAATCACAGATTAAAAATGTTATATTTCCATAAATATGTAAATCTATAATTTAATAAGTCTTTTGGAAACCAATAATGAATTAATGACCCATGAATAAGAAATAGAAAAATTTAAGCGCGAACATATCCTCTTTAGTCTGTATCGGTGTTCGTAATTTAAATTCTATCGATGACTCTATAAACACAAGGAAATACACCAACGGAACCGCACAGATAAATAATTAGTTGCATCAAAATTGGAAGCGTTTCGTTTTACGTAACTAGTGATTGTTATCTGTTACGTTATATTCAAACATAATAAAGATGAGCTGTGTGTGAACGCTCTAGATTGAGAAATCGTACTGTTTGAACAGTAGCTGTGTCTTGATCTGCGATTTTATCTATATTATAATATATATGTCGTGATTAGATGGAATGATAAGAAGGTCTGCACGGATGGTGTCGTGGATTAAGTGTTCGCTTCACCAACTGCGACTGCACCTACCTTATTGTTTCGTGTGAATATTAGATGTATACAAGTAAATGACAGTTAGAATGCTTTAGAGTGATTATTCCATTATCCTATTTTTTTTTCTATAGGCACGCTATTTGGTATGATTTAATCATAAAAAAATTAAAAAATTAAATCTATAATCAGCTCGGCGAACCTTGATCCCTATGACAGTTCATACTAGTGACGGGTCGTGTCGATATATCGCAACTTTTTATAGGCAAAGGCGTGACTTGCATTCAGCCACATCGATAAACATGTTTTTAAAATATAATCTACATTACTATAATTATAATGCTTGTTATATTTACAAGTATCCGTGTATTTGTATATGGGGTTGCCAATATTCCGATGCAGAGGTAACATGGTCGGACTGTATAATTTTAATGTGAATTAAAATTTTAGTTATAGCAACACTATCTGATCTGTCACTACGCTAGTACTGTCAGTTCGCTACGCCAGTACGAGTGCTAACGCCTTGTATGCGCCACGTGTTTTCTTGTGTCAACGGAATCCTTTGTTTGTTACTATTGTTGTTTTCTGTTTTTGTTATTGTTGCTGTTTTGTGTTTGTTGGTGTTTCAAAATGCCGAAAAGACTGAGAAAAACTGTACTCAACAGTGAAACGCGGGAGTTTGTTGTACGCTTGCGTGACTATTTTGCTCGCGAACTACAAAATGGCGGACCTTTGTTGCCACTTGACAACGTACGCGACCGTGTTGCTGATGCTTTGGGAATTGGCAAAGCTACCGTTTCCCGAATTACAAAGGAGAAGTTCGGCGAATCGTCGATGGAGGAGAACAAATTATCAACTCCAAAGAAGAAAAAACATAATAGGGCACGACCCGTAACTAACCCCGATGATTTCGACATGGCAGCGATACGAAACCATATTTACGGCTATTATTTTCGAGGTGAACTGCCGACTTGCACAAAATTATTAGCGTCGCTGAAATCGGCTGATTTATTTAAAGGTGGATTCACTTCTCTCAGACAAGTTATAAAAAAATGTGGATTTCGTTATGGGAAGTGTGACAAAAGAAAAGTGATAATGGAGCGGAAGGACATTGGATTGATGAGGTGTGATTTTCTACGACAAATAAAAAACATCGAGAACTGGGACAAGGTGGTTTATCTGGACGAAACGTGGCTCAACGCCAATCACTCAGTCTCCAAAACATGGACAGACGACACAGAGAAATCCTGTACCAAAGCACCAGAAGGCAAGGGCCAGCGTTTGATTATCTGCCACGCTGGCACAGCCAAAGGTTTTGTACCTAACTGCTTGTGGGCCTTCAAATCCGTGAAAACAAGTGATTATCACGAAGAGATGAATTTTGAGAATTTCAAGAAATGGTTCACAAAACTATTAGACAATTTAAACGAGCCCCACTACATTTTAATGGACAACGCCCCATACCACTCTGTGCAAATTAATAAAGCGCCTACCGCGAACAACAATAAAGGCGAAATAATAGAGTGGCTGCAAAACAATGGTGTGGCAGCTAATACTCAAATGCTGAAAAAGGAATTAGTTAGATTGTTGAACCTTCATAAACAGCAAACAAAGAAGAAATATTTCTTGGATGAGATGGCAAAATCAAAAGGGCACACCGTGATTCGGCTACCGCCCTACCACTGCCAATATAATGCAATCGAAATGATATGGGCGCAGATCAAAGGTGGGTTGATTTGTATTTATTTTAACATGTTTTTATTTAGGTCACTGGTGACTGTCTAGTCGGCTAGTACTATTTAAAGCTATTTTATTTCACTAGCAAATTGCATTTTTATTTTTATCCATGTGCTTATATCAATTACACACTTTTAACGTACAAAATTATGTACTTATAATGTACTTACCCCGATCTCGCTCTTTGACTTTGCATCATTTTCAATCTAAACCATTATTGTTTCAGGTTGTGCAGCCAGGCTTAACACCACTCCACCATTCACAGCTAATAAAATGCTTACGTTGCTACAAGAGGCATGTAGTCAAGTGACTGCGGACAATTGGAGGAAAGTGGTTGAAAAGACGAAAAAGCTATGCTTAGATGATTGGAATCGAGACGTGCGATACGACAATATAGTAGACCAGCCGTTTTTCATAAACATAGGAGAAAGCAGCTGCAGTTCGGATTCCGAGTCTGAGACGCAATCGGTGACACCATTGTCAGATTCAGATTAATGTATATTAAAAAATCATAAATAAACCGCTTTTGTTTTATTTGAGTAGGTATATACAATAAATTTGTTAAATCTCCTTTATTTTATTATCGCAAACAACTTACATGATTATAAATCTGACACTAAGAGCGTAGGTGCTCTATTGATGTATTTTGTACACTCGTTTCCATTTTCGATATTTGTTTATCGATACTTTTCCGCACTAGTCGATATCTTCCAAACGGAGTAACTTTTGCAGGACGTCAACGTAAAGTCTGATTGAGATAATTTCTTGTAAGTGTTAATAATTATTATAATTCCAACGGGATATTATTGTAATTGCATATATCTGCCTAAAATTAATAAATATCATTTTTAGACACCGCCAATTCGATTATAATATAACGGTGACGCTACTACAAGGTTGTGTCGTGGGAATAACTGTCAGTGTCATAGGGATCAAGGTTCGCCGAGCTGATTATAGGACACGCCAACTTGACTTCACCTCGCCTGATGGTAAGCTAAAAGCAAAGTCTCAGGAAAGAGTGTCACCATTACAGACACTAAGTAATGTTACAATGGTGGCACTCAGCTTGGCGCCTCATCAGATGCTTTATCACGCCCCGCTTAAAGGACCCGGGACTGTAGGAAGAAGGAAACACGTGTGCTGGTAATGAATTCCAGGTCTTGGTGGTGCGGCAAAGAAAAGAGTCTCCGAACCGTTTGGTTCTTGCTCGTATATTCTGCACAGTGTGAGGGTAACATCTAAGCCCTGCACATGTTGTCCTAATATTGTAATATTGTAATATTGTAAATCCAAAAGCAACTCTGTTTTGTATATCTATCTATCATTCTATCTGTTACCTTTCCGTCCATAGACTACTGAACAGAATGATATACAATGCATTATCTATGGAAGCGGATGGCTACAAGGGGAGAGTAAGACCTAAGAGGAAATGGGTGAACTGTGTGTGAATATGGTTAGAAGTGAATACTGAAATGACTAAGGTACTTTTTTATCGTGCGAAAAATCGAAAAATATCTCAGTCGGAATTGAACCAACTAAACGCACGCTGTCTGAGGTTCGTAGGTTGCCTGGGGGTGCCAGGTACCTAGGGTACTTAGAATAGGAGATTATTACGCTTGTTATCCTAAGAATAGGTATCTGTGGATCGCTAGAAAACCGTATCATCATCACACAAGTTACATTCCCTATTGACCCTATTGACGTTTTGTAAGTTTTTTTTTATACCACTTAGTTGGCAGACAAGCTCACGGCCCACCTGATAGGAAGCGGTTACCGTGGCCTATGGACTTATGCAACACCAGGGGTGTCACGCCGATATTAATTGTCTATACAGAATAAATGATTTTTGACTTTGACTTTTTGATTTTGACTATTATACAAAATGATATAACGAATCCAAGTCCGCATTCCTCCAATATGAAAACAATCAATTCTCAATAGCTCCGTAATAAGTTTGGTGAAAGCGACAAGACTTATTTATTGCCTTATCAATAAACAAATTAAAACTATTCGATAGTCTCCTTCGACCTCCCAGGTGACCCAAGAGGTAATTCATTCCAAAACGGATGTGTTTTAGATTAACTATATTGATTATGTTATATACACTAGCCGTGCCCTGCTGTTTCGCCTATCATTGCACCACGTCGAGTCATTCACCCGAGTGTCTTCTCACCTTTTTAGGTGTTCGTACTTCAAGAAGATAAAATCAAATCCCTTATAGGATCGCTTCGTTGTCCATCTGTATGTGTGTCAAGAGCTTTTTCTCAGGAATGCGTTAAATATCAAGTTACAATTTCAGCAGAGGGCCAGGCCAGATCGTTAGAGACGGCCCTGAGTCGGCAGGGGTGCGAGGGATATGCCTGTCAACCTCACCTTCGGCAACCAAAACGACCCACAGGCGGCGTGCGTTTTAGTCGGTTCGAGTCCGACATAACCTCCTCCACCGGCTCCGGTGGGGAGGTATCCGTGGGGATTTTGCGCTGGTAAAAAAAAAAAAGTTACAATTTCACTCAGGTCTATAACATTTTGGAACTGTCCAATTTTAACAAGTTTGGTTAAATAATTTATTTGAACTACAGAGAAATACCCAATTGGGTGTTTAACTGACTAGTCAAATTAGTTAATTTTTATTAAACGTCAAAACGGTACTTTATAAGGAAACTTCTATGAAATAATTTATTATTATTATTATTATTTAATTCACTAGCAGCATAAGCTGATGCGTGTATATCACTGCACTTGTGTTTTGATTGTCCAATGTTTATCAAGTCTATTTTTAAAAACATTCACATTAGGATTATTTTGACGTCATAATATTTTACAGTCAAATAATTGACTATTATCAGTTGGTTGACTGATTTAAAATAAATAAAAACTATAAAATAAGAAACGACGTAACTTTTGCCGCTCTTTAACTCAGTTAAATAATTTATTTCAACTCCAGAAAAATAGCTAATTATACACATACTCGTAGTAGGATTACAGATTAATAAATAGATATGGTAGGATTAACCTTTCCCAAGCATAGGGCTATCAAATGCGTAGACAATATTTCAAATCGCAAATGTAGTTCACACTCATACACTCTTCAGTTTTATTGTTAGTATAAACACAGATAATATAATGTAATTCTGTATAGATTAGGTAATCTGTGGTCTAGACGTGCGAATGAACTGTGTTCAGTTATATTTATAAATAGAAAATTACCTAATATGATATAAGATGTGAAAATTCATACATAACATAACATAAACTCACGCCTATATCCACGAAGGGGTAGGCAGAGGCACCCACATTTCGCCAGTTTATGTTTAGGTGGCGAGCCTATTGCCATTAACCATTAAAATTCCTAAGTTAATTATTATCTACTTTAAAAAAAAGCAGATATGATTGGGTGCTTAGCAATCAGTTTATTTTTGTTAAAATGATAAGTGGTCTCACTACCAAGTGCAAATGATGCCCAGTACCGAGGTAAGTGGGTGAGGCAAAGTTGGAAAACAAACCCATGGCTAGAGAAGAAAGTCTCGGATGAGACCGGGACTCAACGATGAGCTAATGAATAGGGCACTTGAATGTCAACCCAAATCAGTTTCTTTTAATAGCCGTCAAAACGATAAGTACTACGGCTTATATAAATATAGACGTATGACGTCACACTTCGTTATTGTCAAAAATATAAATGGTTACTATTAGAAAGCGATGAATAGGGTCGGGCGTCTTTCGGGACCGCGACTGCAGTCCCAGATTCCTTTTATAAGTAGTTGGGTAGATAGTGAAAAATAAATAGGCATCACAACCCTAAATCAACTATTTTCTGCAGGTTTCCGACCATTTTTTTTGTTAATAACCTATCTATCTATTGACGAGAATAAGGCTTTTTTTTACAACTTAGGTAGCAGACTAACGGCCCACCTGATGGAAAGTGGTTACCGTGACCTATGAACGTGTGTAACACTAGTGGAGTCACATCCGTGCTGCTGACCCTGTAAGAGCAGAGATTTTATGTGCCTTCAGTGCAGAACACAACATCAGGACAAGCGTTTGGTCTTCCCACTGACAGCACAAAAACTCTCCAGTGAGCTCTGGCTACCCCACTTACCGCCGCGATCACAACACGAGGTTATTATAGCCGTATTCTGTAGGGTACTTCCCCAGTCGGACTGCTCAATTCGGACGGGCATACTACGGTACACTCACTATAACATCAGTATTAATACAAATTATTGCATTAAAACGTTCCTATCGGTATTATGGAATGGAACAGAATAAATTATCATTCTCATAGAGAAGAATCCTCATTCCTAATTGCATCCGAGGCCGGGTCTATTTTTTTACGTGTGCCAGGGATTTCCCGTTAACTTTATAGTACAAAAAAATAGTTTCTAAGGCCAATATAGGCTTAGAAACGTGACGTCAGAACCGATTTGCATTCTAAATTAGCCATAATTCAAGTTCATCTAAGGTCATGTACGAATTGTGGAAGTGTGTCAATGTCTACGCAACTGGTGCTTCCCGCTCGTAAAGCCGTGTACTCACATACGAACATTTTGTTGCGTTGCATGATACGCAACAACTTGCTCGCACGTGTGTATCACTAACAAACATCAAATCAAATACTCTGTTCGCCGCAAATATGTATCATGTTTGCTGAGATTCTAACTATATGTTCGAAGCTCGAACTATGTTCGCGTTCGAGTATGTCGTCCATATGTCTGGCCATAAATGCTGTTACAATAAAACTTTTTTTTTTTTCAACTTTTTAATTATTTTGAATTTGGAACACATCTCTATCCCTTAGTCGCCTTGTACGACACCGCATGGGAAGAGATGGGATGGTCCAAATTATACTCTGCCGGGAACTAAAGATCTGTACCAAATATCAGTACAAGGAGAAAAACCAAGGCATGTAGATCATTTTGAGTAGATACTTTGTTCGTCGAATTTGATCTACAGGCATATGCTTAAGAACATTGCAAACGATCGAACGGATTTGTCAGTTCAATTTGCGGAGATATTTCAATTGCGCATGTTCTGAAATTGGTGACGTCACGTTAGAGCATGCACAATTGAAATCTCACCCCAAATTTAGCTGTCAACTCTTTCTTACAGCATGTACCTGCTGATGCTGGATGTACGTGCGTACACGGCTTAACGCGATGGCGGGCGAGCGGCTAATCACAGATGCGTGCGCGCATCGTTTGTGTACATCGCGAGCGATTATTATCTAATGTAATCAGTTGTTCATTTAATCGCGTTTATATTCTTTTATTTATAGTTATTTAATGTACTGTTAGCAATGAATATAAACAAAAATAACTAAAATTTGGTGTTTTTAAATTAAGGTTAAGTCGTTATGGTTTTATTTGGTTCGTTTAAGTTCCAATGAAGGATATTTAGGTGCTATCTTAATAGTACCTACCTGACCAGTAATACAGGTAATCTGTTACCTACAACAGGCATCAGCGATCCACAACCAGTTACCGTATACCTTAATTTGTGCAAACACTATATTTTGTAATTAGGTTGTTGGTGAGAAATATAATGTATTGTTTATTACTTATTATAATTATTTCACTTAAACACAAAGATTGGGATTTAGGGTACCTACCACCAAGATCCTCGCAGCCCAAGAAAGCTGTGTACCGGTTTGGTGTAAGGTGTACTGGCTTGCAGTTGAGGTACTGCAAGCCAGCACTCCTGCTGATTGACAGATCAGATTCTGGCAAATGCTATTCTCCCGGAGTTTGGAGGCAGCCTGGTTCCTAAATCAACAGGTACCTTTTTTATAGGTCTTAGGTGGCAGATAAACACACGGTCTACATGATGGACAGTGGATCCCGCTGCTTATAGACGTGTGCAACTCCAGGAGCTTCACACACGCTGCCTACCCTATAAGAACAGAGTTTCTGTGCTTTCAGTGCAGAAAACATAACAGGACAAGCCTTTAGTCTTTCCACTGACAGCACAACAACTCTCCATTAAGCGCTGGCTACCCTACTTACCGCAGACTGGCAGAGGTACTTCCCCAGTCGGACTGCTCAATTAGGATACCGTCATGTCCTACCTACCGGCAGTTAAGGTTTGCTTGATCCACTGGCGTACCTATGGCTGGGCAAGGTGGTGCCGTGCACCGAGGCCCCCAAGCTCAGTGGCCCTTCGGACCCAAACTAGCAAGATTGTGACGCTTATGGAGTTATTCACATACACATACATATAATCAAGCCTTTGTCTCCGGAGGGTTAGGCAGAGGTGATTTATCACCCACATTTCACCAATCATTGAATTCGATCCCACGTATAAGGGGGTGAGCCTATTGCCGTCTTCCGGGCACTATTTGTTGACTCCAGCCATGCACCTGAGGCTGAGTCTGGGCTGTATCTGTCTGATGTTAAACAGCCCTATCCCTTAGTCACCTTGTACAACATCGCATTGGAAGAGATGGGGTGCTCCAAATTCTACTCTGCCGGGAACCACGCGGCACTTGACCAGCTTTTTTTAATCTGTGGTATCTCAGCTGACGACCTCCCAGGTGTGATAATTTGTTAAAATGCGGCCAGTATTGAGTCCTAAGCGTAGACATCCGACGTCATTCTGCAGCAATGGCGGATGGCGGTATAAAAACATCCGGTGTCCGTATATGGTTATTTGCGCCTGCGCATATTGGTCGACGTTCGACGTATGTCTGTCACTATAAGGGCTAGCGTTAACTGTCGGACCGACACGATGAATTCTTTTTATGTAAAGAAAACTAGTTGTGTGAATAGTAGCTCAGTCCTGAATCTCGAATTATCTAGGATCTTAGATTACATTTAATCTAAGATGTGCATATCAATTATTTTTTGCACGGAACTCTAATTACTTTACAGGATTATTGTAGTCTAAGTTATGTTTTTCTTTTTTGTACCACTTAGTTGGCAGACAAGCACACGGCCCACCTGATGGAAAGTGGTTACCGTGACCTATGGACGTCTGTAACACCAGAGGAGTCACAGTCGCGCTGCCAACCCTGTAAGTACAGAGTTTATGTGCCGTCAGTAGAAGACAAAGCAGGACAAGCCTTTAGTTCCCACTGACAGCACAAACTCTCCAGTGAGCTCTGGCTACCCTACTCACCGCTGGGAACACAACACGAAGTTATTATAGCCGCGGTATTCTGTAGGGCGGAGGTACTTCCCCAGTCGGACTGCTCAATCGGGCAGAAATACCGCCGTGTCCTACCTCCTTATTTATTATGTCTTTAATATTAGCTATCTGCAGTAAAAATCTCTTTAAAATCGGTCCCGCCGCTTCTGAGATTACCCGCACAGACAGAAAATTGTTGTTTGTAATAGTATATTATTTATTCTGTGTTTATATTTTTTTTTATACAACTTAGGTGGCAGACAAGCCCACGGCCCACCTGATGGTAAACGTGTATAACACCAGTGGAGTCACATCCGTGCTGCCGACCCTGTAAGAACAGAGATTTTATGTGTCCTCAGTGCAGAACACAAAATCAGGACAAGCCTTTGGTCTTCCCACTGACAGCACAAAAACTCTCCAGTGAGCTCTGGCTACCCTACTCACCGCCGGGTACACAACACGAGGTTATTATAACCGTGGTATTTTGTAGGGTGGAGGTACTTCCCCAGTCGGACTGCTCAATTCGGACGGGAATACCGTCAGTCATTAATCATTTTTTATCATAAAACACAAATGCTTTAATTTTATTCAGATTTATTTGATAATTATGGTACGTATAGCCTAAAATAAAAAAATAAAATTTTAAATTTTATATTATTTATCGCAATTTCATGGCTGTTTTATTATTATTTATACATCCAGCACGTAAACGTAATCTTCCGAAAATTCAAACATAAAAATAATAAAACAGCAACAAATGCAACTGAAAATAAAAAATGAAAACAAAAGTCATCCCACACTCATCCAGAAGCCATGTCACAATTTTATTATATTACCGTTCGGAACTTTTCGAGATTAAATCAAGGAACTATTTTTGCTGACGATTTACATATACAGACTCAAAAAATATTAATCTCTATAATAAAATTTATAAGTTCATATATTTTTATGTATATTGGTATGAGTATGTCTATGTATAATGTATATATTTGGCCGTCTTACCCTCCAAAACTGGGAGGAAACCCTGTATCAGAGATTAGCGCATTGCCTAATGATGAAGTGCGCCCCGAAGATCTTGCTGGGGCTTCCATACCCTCAGCATTCATGGCAGCCCTACATGCTCTTGAGGAAGGAAGGAAATGTGAGTGTACAAATCCTAAGCAGTAATGCGAAAGTGAGTTTGTTAGTTCCGCTTTAACGCCTAACTAATCAACCGATAATAATGAAATCTTACTCATACGTAATCAGGAGTCAGGAAAAGAATAAATCAATCAGACATAAGTACGATTCCTAATGGATAGCAAACTGTGGTCGTTGATATAAAATTGTAACAGATAACAACCGCGGTAGCCTAGTGGTATGGGAGCGGCGGCGGCAGCGCGCCTGGCGCGCCTCCCCATTTACCGGGAACGAGTTGGGGACTCTGTAGTCCCCACACACCCGAGAAGAGGGCCAGATCGTTAGAGATGGCCCTGGGTCGGCTGGGGTGCGAGGGATATGCCTGTCAACCTCACCTTCGGCAACCAAAGCGACCCACAGGCGGCGTGCATTTTAGTCGCTTCGAGTCCGACATAACCTCTCCCACCGGCTCCGGTGGGGAGGTATCCGTGGGGATTTTGCGCACGTAAAAAAAAAACAAAAAAACCTAGTGGTATGGGTAATGGACTGCTGAGACGAGGTCTCGGGTTCGATCCCAGGTTTTACCATGGCACACACCAATGACTTTTCGATACTTTTCGAAGTTATGTGTGTATTTATCGCAGGTTTATAAGTGCCCGGATAATGGTAATAGGCTCGCCACTTATTACATTGGGACCTAAACATAAACTGGCGAAATGTGGGTGCTAGCACCTCTGCCTACTCCTTCGGGGATATAGGCGTGAGTTTATGTTATGTTATGTTATGTTATGTTATTAATGTTATTTTATTAATTAAATTAAATAATTGTTTTTATTTTGACCGTAGAAAAACTGAATAAAACGGGACAAGTTTGACATTGAGTCCATAAAAGGAAACTCCATAGATAATCGTTTCACATAGAAGAAGAACTTCTAGATATAGACAAGCTGATTTTGATAAAAAATATGAATTCACACCGCGATAGTTTAAAAATAGGGTTTAAGCGGGGCGTGAAAAAGCATATGATGAGGCCATCAAGCTGAGTGTCACCATTGTCACACGGTATGTGTAAGTAATGGTGACCCTCTTTTCTGGGACTTTGCCTTCAGCTTACCATCAGGCAAGGCGAAGTCCAATTGACGTGTCCTATATAAAAAAAAATAAAAATTTCAACTCCGAAAATGTTCTTCCTAACATTTTTCATCCTAACAATCACAATTCCTAACTACTCTGTATCTAATGTTTTAATTCCGAATCATTCAACTTCATAATGTCGGTAGCAATAAACATCTATTATACTATTATTTCTTTTCCTATATTTTGTCAACATAACCATCTTTTACACTATTATTGAAAGTCATACCTTTTTTGTTTAGATTTATAGGCCTCTCCCATAGACTTCCAGAATGACCGATCTAAAGAAGCCCGCATCCAGCGCTTTAAAAAAAGGGACACCCCTTTTTTTTATAACCACAATACACCAAAATAAAAATCATACCCTCGAATTAAAACTATAAATAAAATATAATTCTACCGACATATATTTTTATTACATTTGGTAGATAAATGTTTCTTTCTAAGTATAAGTGACAATATTATGGTAATTATGTTTAGGGATAAAAACGTTAGGATAAAAAACAGTAGGAGCTTTAATATTGTATGTTAACGATTTTATTGATAACAATTTTCGGAAACATGAGTGTTATGAACATCGACGGTAGCACTACAAATAGTATGAATAAAAACTTTAGGATGAAAAATTTTAGGAGGAGTGATCATTCGGATTACATAGGTTACACTAAAAGTTTCCGGAACTGGCCACTTACATAAATAATATTTAAAAATTTATTACAACATTTGAAAATAGAACTCTTTGGCTGTAGAATACAGTTTGTTTCATCTGACTGTCTTTTGTTTTTACCTTGTGGCGCCATTTAAAAAATTGTGTGTCTGCATCAACATGGATTTAACTCGGGAAAATTTTCGTAGTATAATTTTCTACGATTTTAAGTGTAATTTGACGGCTCAACAGAGCATCGCTCGGCTTGAAACAGCTTTTGGCGATGAAGCTCCATGCAAGACGACTGTTTATAGCTGGTTTGCACAATTCAAGCGTGGTCGTATCAATCTCAGTGACGAATCTCGCGATGGTCGGCCGTCCACCGCTGTGACCAACAAAAACATCGATGCTGTGCGCCGTATGATTGAAACAGACAGGCATGTGACCTACCATGAAATTCACGCATCCTTAGAAATAGGCATGAGTCAAATACAATCAATCCTACACAAACATTTGGGTGTGAGAAAGCTGTGCTCGCGGTGGATCCCACATAACTTGACCGAGGATCAAAAAACGGACCGCGTCTCTTGGTGCAGTGCCATGCTTACCAGATTCAACGAAGGTGCGTCAAATTTAGTGTGGGACATAGTAACAGGTGACGAAACATGGATTTATTGCTACGATCCCAAAACAAAGCAGCAATCGAGCGTATGGGTCTTTCAAGATGAGCCGAAACCAACCAAAGTGGCGCGCGTGAAAAGTGCATCTAAGCGGATGATTGCTTCTTTTTTTAATAAAACTGGACACGTGGCTACTGTTGCTTTAGAAAATCGTCGTACTGTGAATAGTGACTGGTACACGATCATTTGTTTGACGGAAGTTATTGACGAACTCCGTAAAAATAACCGTAAACGCCGTATCATCCTGCACCACGACAATGCTAGTTCTCACACGGCCAGACAGACAAACGACTTTTTGAAGGCGAAAAATAAAGAACTCATAAGTCATCCTGCATACAGTCCCGACCTGGCACCTTGTGACTTTTATCTGTTCCCAAAAATTAAGAACCAATTACGCGGCCAACGATTTTCATCACCAGAAGAGGCTGTCGAGGAGTATGAAAAACACGTTTCAGACAGAGGTCACCACAGAGGAGTGGCACAAAAGTTTTCAAAACTGGTTTGATCGAATGAAAAAGTGCATAGACGCCAAGGGAGAATATTTTGAAAAACAATAAATTAATTTTGTACCTTTAATAGTATTTTTTCATATTCATTCCGGAAACTTACAGTGCGCCCCACGTACAAATCGTTAGGAAGAACAATTTCGGATAAAGAACTTTAGGTGAGTCAATATGGACCCTTAAAAATAACATCTAATTCAACTGAAAATTGCCATCGGCTCGATGAAGAAGAGCATTTGAATTAATATCTAAGAATAAACACATAATCCAAACAACAACAAACCATATATGTATGTGTACGACGCACAACAAAATACTTGGGTACTAAAACAAGTCCACATTGTCAATCAACGCAGACGACATTGTCTGTGCCTACGCTACAAGTATTGTTAATAACTATTGTATGTATACGTATATATGTAGCAGTCAACTAGTTTAACCAGTCGTTCAATTAACAGCCTAGCCTCTTTACTAAACTGCATCGTTAAACGAACTTGGATGATACTCAGCCATTTCTTCAAACAGCTAGGCAAATTATTGAGAGAATAGATTTTTCATTACTTGCTTAGTCATTTGACCAAAAAGATAATCAAATGACTTTGATCAAGGGACGTTTCTTTACTTTCCTAATTATTAGATCAAACAGTAAATGTCTTGGATCGATGAAGTTTCATTACTTACTCACTCATTTGATCAAACAGCTAAGCAAATTAATTTGACAAAACCTGTCATGAATCAAAGACGTTTCTTTACTTGCCTGGCTATTTGATCTAACACGTAAACAAATAATCAAAGACATTTTATCAAACAAGGGAAACTTGAATCAATGACGTTTCATAACTTGTCTAGTCTGGTCTAATTTGATCAAACAGCTAAGCAAATGATTTGAATCATTGACGTTTCATTACTTGCCTTGCCTAGTCCGCTGCCGTAGCCTTCTAATTTTATCCATTCAAGTCGGATTGCGTTGCTTTACTCAATAAACCTATCACTAACTTTCTGCCATGTTTCTGGGTGCTGAAGAAAAATTATAACCACGAAGGCTAATGCGGGATTTAACCGAGAACCTGTCCAAGCCGGATTGTGCTGCTTTTCTCCAGAATAAAAAAAAATGTTGGAACAAATAATTGATGGCCGCTGTTTAGTAAAGAGTCTAGACGGTTGATTGTTCGGCTGATTCAGCTAGTTGACTGCGACATGTATGTCGGCACAATGGTATGCCAACAATCCGCACAGTGTGTCTACTACACAAATATTGTGTAACTGACCAACAAACATACACACATCGTAAAGAATGTTTCAATATTTACTATTTAGAGTGCTGAAGTATTTTTTTTTGTTCACAGAGTAGACATTTAACAGAATAGCCCTACAGGGCCTCGATTCCGCTAATTTTACGTCTGGTCAAAGCCACAAAAACCTCACCCCCTGTTTTTTCTGGGGAAAGATGGGGACGCCGTAGTCGCACACCCCATAGGGCCTTCTATGGCCCCGGGTCAGTCGGTGTGCGCGAGGGATACGACAAAGGATACCTCACCCCCGGCAACTGATGGCCTAAGGCGGCCGTGCGGTTTTCGTCGGTCCGAGTCCGACATAACCACCCCCACCGGGTCCGGCGGGGTGGTATCCGAGGGGATATCCGCACGTTAAAAAAAATTTTTTGCAGTGTCAGTGTTATGACTGTGGTTTTGTTATGACATAAACTTAGTAGAATCGTGGCCCGGGTGAGTCGTGTGCTCACCTGCAGGGCTATTCAACCGACTTCTAAAAGAAAGAAGGTTGACAATAAATAGAGCGTTCGACCACACACTGCAGTCAGGGGACATGCAGGTCGATGAACGACCTCCGCCCCCCATGAGCGCCGGCCTGGGGGTGACAGGTGAAGCCGCCTGTCACCCTGGCAGAAGCAGGCCGCGGCGGTGGCGCGCGTGGCGCGCCTCCCCGTTTCCGGGGACGAGTTGGGGACTCTGTAGTCCCCACACCCGAGAAGAGGGCCAGATCGTGAGAGATGGCCCTGGGTCGGCCGGGGTGCGAGGGATATGCCTGTCAGCCTCACCTTCGGCAACCAAAACGACCCACAGGCGGCGTGCGTTTTAGTCGGTTCGAGTCCGACATAACCTCCTCCACCGGCTCCGGTGGGGAGGTATCCGTGGGGATTTTGCGCACGTAAAAAAAAAAAAAAAAAGTCAGGGTACATGGATTCGATTACCGCTAAGAGGAAATAATATTTGCATTGGTATACATATTGAAACCACACTTGTACTTTTCCACAGTATTTTTTATTACACGACCGATTTCGCCTCAAAGGTGTACAATGAATTACATTACTACAACAACGCTGTGGAATGACCTCCCTGCTGCGGTTTTCCCAAGCGCCTACAATATGGGGTTGTTCAAGAGGGGCATCAGAAGGTTTCTTCATGGTCGGCAGCTCGAGTGTGACACCCCTGGTGTTGCATACGTCCCTAGGCCACGGTAACCGCTTCCCATCAGGTGGGCCGTGTGCTTGTCTGCCAACTTAGTGGTATAAAAAAAAAAAAAAATCCACAAAGTGCCATCAATCAACAGTATAAAATAGTCATTTACATTAGTCTAGGGGTTTATATGTTATAGAAGTATACATACCAGGATTTCAAGAGTCAGCAGTCTAATATCCTAGCACTAACCTAATGACCGCAGGTGCTCTTCGCGGACAACAATGTAAACATAGATTTGTATCCATGAATAGCACCTGCTAATTATTTTGATACGTGCCCTTCAAGAGCTAGGCCAGGAGCTATTAGGAGCGCCTCCCCGTTTCCGGGTACGAGTTGGGGACTCTGTAGTCCCCACATCCGAGGAGAGGGCCAGATCGTGAGGGTGCGAGGGATATGCCTGTCAACCTCAACTTCGGCAACCAATAACGACCCACAGGCAGCGTGCTTTTTGGTCGGTTCGAGTTCAACATAACCTCTTCCACCGGCTCCGGTGGGGGGTATCCGTGGGGATATTAATTATGTCATAACAAAACCATTGTCATACCACTGAATTTAATATCATTTTTTGCGGTGTCCTTGGTATAACAGTGGCATTGACATATATACATTATGTTAAATTTTAAACTTTATTTGTATAGGATTAAAGTCCAAAATTAAATGAAAAAGAGTTAATTACATTATTCAACACTCTACAATAAATTAAATTTTAGACTCTAACGCCATAACAATACAGTCTAATTAAATGGCATTGTTAACAGTGTCTGTGGTATGACAATGGGTTTATTATGACATAAAATTGGCAGAAACGAGGCCCAGGTAGGAAGTGTAACCCAAGAAGTGCTAGATGACGTCGTGAAGGGTGACATGCCTGCCAATGGTTTCACTATTACCACAGATAATATAATATAATATAATTCTTACTATTAGGACGCACCAGCGCTGAACTCCGAGTTCAGATTAGCCTAAGATGCAATCAAAAATTTACGTGTCTCAGTATATATCTAGTATTTACATAAATACATTCTAGATTCAGCTATATAAGTTATGCATACTTTGGGCCTAGCTACAGCGATGTGTAGAATAATATGTCCTAGAATATTTATTTATTTACATAACATGCACTGGTTTCATTAGTACCCACAACATACACCAGCTGTCAATACCTGATGCAGTGCACAGATGCGCTTATTATACTCTGCACGGCTATTTGCTCATGCGCATATTAGCATAACAATGTAGTGCGATGCCGACGTCACTGCCCTGTGTGTTTAAACGTGACCAGGAAAATATTTATACAATTTACTTTACAATTTACGTATCGCATGTGTGAAACTCGAGAATAATATGCGAAGAGTACCTGTCTGCGTTTGTTTGGACATTATATTGCTTGGGTAGGACCATAGATAACATAATGGTAAGACTTGTAAAAAATCACTACGGATACCCCACCACCGGAGCCGGTTATATAGGACTCGAACCGACTAAAACGCACGGCGTCTATGGGTCGTTTTTGGTTGCCGAAGGTGAGGCTAACAGGTATATTCCTCGCACCCCGGCCGACCCAGGGCTATCTCTCTCTATCTGGTCCTCCTCGGGTGTGGGGACCACAGAGTCCTCAACTCGTCTCTGGAAACAGGGAGGCGTGCCTCCGCAGCGGCCTGCTTCTGTCAGGGTGACAGGCGGTTCCACGCGTCACCCCTAGACCCGCACTCATAGGAGATGAAGTTCATTCATCAACCTATGAGAAATTAAGCTTAAGAATACAAGTATAACCACCCCATCTCATCCGGTAGATGTCGTAAAGGCAACTAACTGAAAACTACGCAGACTAAATCACTGCGAGAGAAGGAGAACTCGAAATAAAACCCTGTACCAAACCAACACATCTGACCAACGTGGAAACAGTAGGCCAAAACCTCTCACCATTGGAATAGGGCCAATTGTAATAATTAAAAAAAATATATGTATTTGTGTGTATATTTTATTATTTGTTTACTCTTGAATGGAGCAAGTTAAATGTGACAAAGTAAGTGTGTAATCTCCTATTTAAAAGAAATAAAAACTAAATTGGTTTGTAAGTACATTACAATAAATGTTCGGGCGCCTTGGAGATACACATGCCTAGGATAATCAGCGGATATTGGAAACTTTTAATCTTCCGGTGGTGAGCTAAATGAAACCAAACGGTGAGGTTTAAGGTTTTATTGTCCACTCCAGTGTGCATTAAGAAATAAATTTAAGGACACATACCTAATATGTAATTAGCCTTAAATTAAAATTAAAGTTTTAGAAACTATGTCAATATGATCCTACATCACCAATGCATTTTAAGGTTATATTAAAGTTAAGTTTTAAAGTAAAATTAAAGCAAGCTCACGGCATCCTTAGGCGAGTATATGAAGGTAAACCCAGCAGCGAGAAAGGTCGTAGCAGGCGAAGTTCTCAATTCAAGCCCATGCGATACATCAATGCTTGAGGTGAAAAGCCCAAATTTCCCATAAGTCCAGCAGTGGACTGCGATGGGATAATTGATAGATTGATTACTTATTTTATTTATTTGGTAATTTTATATGAGTTTAACTATTCAACAATGCGTAGCGGTAGAACATTCGACTGCTAGGGGCGCGGGTTCGATCCCCGCTCTGTGCAACTATTTGTATGCATGAATATGTATATTTGCATTGGTCTGGGTGTTTTTATGTATAATATGTATGTATGTACTAAAAAAGGATCTAAGTATGTTTATCTGCATTTTAGATTCCATAACACAAGCTAGTTAAGCTATGATTACCATGGGTCTAGATAGAGTTGCATAGAATATTGTAGAATATTTAAAGTGAATGCTCAAGACGGAACATGAACCCACGACTAGCTCCTTACAGAGGGAATACTCTGACCACTGAGGTACCTGACCTACGTGTTTACGTTTAGTGGAAATTCTCGTTCGAAATCTTAGGGCGCTGGTGGATACCGTTAGTTCTTAGATAAATGAATTAGATATATGATGGAATTCAATACAGTGATTGGTGTCTTTTTTTTATACCAATTAGGTGGCAGACAAGCGCATGGCCCACCTGATGGAAAGTGGTTACCGTGATCTATGGACTTGTGTAACACCATAGACACCACCCTCGCGCTGCCGACCCTCTAAGCACGGAGTTTCTGTGCCGTCAGTGTAGAGGACAAAGCAGGACAAGCCTGTAGTCATTCCACTGACAGCACAAATTCTCCAGTGAGCTCTGGTTACCCTACTCACCGCTGGGAATACAACACGAAGTTATAACCGCGGTATTCTGTACTTCCCCAGTCGGACTGCTCAATTGGGCGGAAATATCGCCGTGTCGTACCTCCTACAGAAAGGTGTCTGCGTCACCGTCGCTGTAAGACTGATATATGTATAGATGAATTTGGATGGTTCTGTGGCTTAGTAGTCAGAGCGTTCCCCCTGCAAGGGAAAGATCCCGGGTTCGAAACCGCCTGAACCAATTAAATTTTTTCTGTTTCTTAATCGAATAAATATATTAATACTCTTCGAGAATGAAGGCACTAACGTCGTTTCTAAGGCTTTTTGAAATGTGATAGCAGTAGCATCCGAGTAGAGCAGCGAATCAGAAAAGAACAGATTTAAACGAGAAATCCCGCCATGCCTATCTCCGCTAATATTATATTAATATTAGAAACGTGCCTTCATTTAAATTCTTATCGTTACCATCAAAAAATATATCATCAAATCTAAACAACGATTTCGACAGTCGAGTGCCCCTTATCCTATTTCTGACAGAAACAATGTCTGCGTGCATTTATCATTACAATCAGAGCATCACGATATGATTCGACAAAAAAAATTGCTCGTAATCTGTCGGTTTAGTTGCGTAAATTATATTCTCGAAACTACTTATAAATCTATTTAAACAAAGAGAGACAATAAAGAGCGGGTTATAATGTTCCTGTCAAGATGGAATTGAAAAACAACCCAAAATCATTTTACCAATGAAAAGAAACGAGATCGAATTTGTTTCAATTATACTAATGAAAACTAAAACCCGACTATTTACTGAAAAACCACACTCTAAAATGTATTACATACATACATACGAATATTTGGACTGCTGAGACGAGGTCTCAGGTTCGATCCCAGGTATTACCATGGCACACACCAATGACTTTTTGATGCTTTTTGAAGTTATGTGTGTATTTGTCGCAGGTTTATAAGTGCACGGTTAATGGCAATAGGCTCGCCACTTATTACATTGGGACCTAAACAAGCTGTAGAATGACCTCCCTGCTGCGGTTTTCCCAAGCGCCTACAATATGGGGTTCTTCAAGAGGGGCATCAGAAGGTTTCTTCATGGTCGGCAGCGCGAGTGTGACACCCCTGGTGTTGCATACGTCCATAGGCCACGGTAACCGCTTCCCATCAGGTGAGCCGTGTGCTTGTCTGCCAACTAAGTGGTATAAAAAAAAAAAAACATAAACTGGCGAAATTAATTATTAATTTCATGGCACACACCAATGACTTTTCGATACTTTTCGAAGTTATGTGTGTATTTGTCGCAGGTTTATAAGTGCACGGTTAATGGCAATAGGCTCGCCACTTATTACATTGGGACCTAAATATAAACTGGCGAAATATGGGTGCTAGCACCTCTGCCCACCCCTTTGGGGATATAGGCGTGACACATACATACATATAATCACGCCTTTATACCCGGAGGGTTAGGCAGAGGTGAATTAACACTCACATTTAACTAATAATTGAATTCGATCCCACGTAATAGGGGGTGAGGCTATTGCCGTCCTCCGGGCACTATTGTTGACTCAAGTCATGCATCTGAGGCTGAGTCTGCGCTGTATATGTATATCTGTCTGATGTTAAACAGCCCCATTCCTTAGTCGCCTTGTACGACACCGCATGGGAAGAGATGGGGTGGTCCAAATTCTACTCTACCGGGAACCACACGGCAATTGTATTAAAAAGTAAATGTATTTAAAAAAAAAAACTAGGATAGCCGTGGTCAAATGCCACTTTTCACTAGAATGTATTGTTTTGTTGGTCCAAATTCTACTCTACCGGGAACCACGCGGCTTAAACACACTGATTATTGAACTCCATTTTATTTAGATGGAGAATTTAAACGAATTATATAATATAGCATAACCGTTGGCAACTTTCTAAGAACGTATTGCAGGCATCTTGATTTGCCACAGATAGATATTGTAATGCAAAGTAAACAATGTACAATATTTAACATTAAAAATGCTTTGTCTGTTACTTAATTATCTTTACGAAAATAAATGCAATGTTAATTTAATTAACGAGCAATTATGTGTATTGTAGTCGTAATTTCAACATTATTGCAACATCGTAAGTAATGTAAGTATATGTAAATATTCAGATGTGCAACAAACGCTAGTTAATATAATATAATACTAGTGGTTGTCCGCAGCAGCTCCCGCGTGAGTTCCGATTTGATCTGATCCTGTGGCCGCAGCGCATGGGAAATTTGGAAAATCTATGAACATGATATCCCAAATTTCAGCCAGACGTCCCAAGTGCCATCAGCGGCACTTCAGGGAGCATCTCCGAAGTCTGGCTCCCAAATTGTTGGTCACAGCTTACGCTCTGACGTGGCTGCTGCCGAACTTGAGGGAGCCGGATGACTGCGCCGGAGGTTTTTTTGTCCCCTGCGGGCTTGGGGGTGATGGGTGGAGCCACCTGTCACCTTAGCAGAAGCAGGCCGCGGCAGTGGTGCGCGATTCACACCTCCCCATACCCGGGAATGAGATGGGGACTCTGTGGTCCCCACACCCAATGAGGACCGTCTTATCAGAGAAGGTCCAGGCCAGGATGCGAGGGATATGTCTCAGATAATCTAACCTCCGGAAACCTGCGGCCCACACAGTCGACGTGCGTTTTAGTCGGTTCAAGTCCGACGTATCTTCCCATTTTGCGCACATTAAAAAAAAACCTTCCATCGATTGAACATAATTAGGTAACAAACACCCGTACATATTCACAAGCTGTACCATAGACAACCACGTGGACTTCGATCTAGATTTTATATTTTTAATCCAAAAATTATTTCTAATATAAAAGTGGGCTAAGTTATCCGTTACAACATCAATTATACACAGTCAAAATCCCGTCATAGTCGTGATTGTTGAACGACGCTCTGGCGCAGTGTTTCCTCTCGGAGTTGGGGGTCAAATCACATACAGTCCTAACTAATTCACCACACATGAAGAAATGGGCAAGGTCGCCTCTCCAACTGCGAGGACTGCGGCGTTCTCGAAGACATGTTGCACATTCTTTGAGAGTGTGCACGGACAATCTTACAGAGATGTACATTTTGAGATCGCGAGGAATCAAAATGATTTTTTTATACCACTTATGTGGCATACAAGCACAGATGGAAAGTGGTTACCGTGGCCTATCTACGTGTGTCATACACGTTCTGCCGACCCTGTAAGAACAAAGTTTCAGTGCCGTCAGTGCAGAAGACAAAACTGGACAAGCCTTTCTTCCCACTGACAACACATAAACTCTCTAGTGAGCTCTGGCTACCCGACTCACCGCTGGGAACACAACACGAGGTTATTATGGCCGCAGAATTCTGTAGGACTCCTAGTAGGACTGCTCAATTAGGACGAGAATACCGTTGTTTCCTACCTGTGCAATAGCCTCCTGGCCAACTCAGCGTCGACAGAGGCTTTTTTTCATTTACGTGCGCTAAATCCCCACGGATACCTCCCCACCGGAGCCGGTGGAAGAGGTTATGTCGGACTCGAACCGACTAAAACGCACGTCGCCTGTGGATCGTTTTGGTTGCCGAAGGTGAGGTTGACAGGCATATCCCTCGCACCCCGGCCGACCCAGGGTCATTTCTCACGATCTGGCCCTCTTCTCGGGTGTGGGGACTACACAGTCCCCAACGCGTCGACCGAGGTTGAGACATTGTATAGCTGAATTAGGTTTGGAGTAGTTTTATATGTAGAGTAAGCAAATATGTGTAGGTATATCGTGTGTGTCTTCACGGGTGATGTGGTCCCGAAACGACAAAGCACTTCAATAAATTAAATTAAATAAAAATTGGAAAGTATTAATCCTTAATAGCTGCGTTCATTTTGGTTACTATAATACTAAATGTACTTAGAATGAAAAGAGGACAAGGGCAGTACGTGACTAAGTGCGAAACTAAATAAATTGAATTGCATTCCGTGAATAATATATTATTCGCTAAATTTGCAAGACCCCACCTCAAGTCAATGGAGAATCAAGCTCACTGGAGAATTTGCACAAAAATTCTGTGCTTACAGAGTCGGCAGCGCGAGTGTGGCTCCTCTGGTGTTACACACGTCCATAGGCCACGGTAACCACTTTCCATCAGGTGGGCCGTGTGGTTGTCTGCCATTTAAGTGGTATAAAAGAGTCTCTACGTGTAGATGATATTTAGACCCCTCGGCAATTTTCTTTCTTAAGAAAATATTTATTAGGTTACTTTTTATTTAACTAACTGCTGTTAATTTCACTCACATATCAAGTAAGTAGACTAAATTCCGGATTATTTGGTAGACAATACAAATTCACCGAACGAGTTCACAGACTTGTTTGTATGATCGATATTTATTGAATAACAGAGCGACGACGTTGTCGTATGAATTTATTATTTCAAAAGGTTAGAGACTTTTTTTTTTATTTTACGTGTGAGAAATCCCCACGGATATCCTCACCACCGGAGCCTGTGGAAGAGATTATGTCGGACTTGAACCGACTAAAACGCACGACACCTGTGGGTAATTTTGGTTGGCGAAGGTGAGGTTAACAGGTATATCCCTCGCATCCCGGCCGACCCAGAACCTCTCGATCTGGCCCTCTCCTCGGGTGAAGGTAAGAGATACTTGATATATAGCGAAATACTTGAAAGATTTTCAAACAAAACATAAACAAGTTTATTGGAAATCAGATAAAGATTAGAATTTTTTTTAACTAAATGAAGGTTTAGGTAAGTATACATATTTATTACTCTGTGCCATTCCCGTCCAATGCATTAACATCTATTTGCATTGGTCAGGATATTACCGTGAGTCAGAGAGTACGTTAAGCCGCCGTTCCTGGTTGCCATACGAATTTCTATGGCAGTCTTTATGAGTAGTTGGAACCTTCAAATGTCCGATTAGTCTACCTACAGAACTTTGACATCGCCAATTGATTGTGGATAACATATGGTAGTCGCACATATTGATAACTCACTTGTACTTTTCCACATTACTTTATTGCTTATTACACCTGACCGGTTTCGCCTTACGGCATCCTCAAAGGTTTATAATGACATTTAAGAGCATTCCTATTAGAAACATTGCGACACTCAAACATATTACACATGTGGGTAGTTGTAAAATTATGTATACCAGTATAAATTTTTTCCCCAAAATATAGGGAAATAATATATATGTGGTCCTAAATATATTTTGAATTTATGAATTATTACTATTATGTATTTAAGTTATAATGTCAATTAAAAAATTATATAAAATTATAAGAAATACTTATAAATGTTGAAATACTAATATCATTGAAAATTAAATAATGTCAAATGTGAATAATGTCAGATGAAAATTAACAATGTCAAATGTGAATAATTTCAGATGAAAATTAACCATGTCAAATATTATGTCAAATTATACCAAATTAAGAGATTAAACCAAATAAATAGTTATGTAGATGTCATCATTATTGCAATAGAGGTGATGAGCTTAAATCTAATTGCTGATTTAATATATTATTTCTGTTTGTATTTAGTACTCTATTTATTTCGAGGGTTTCCATAGCATTCATTTTTCTGCCTTTGTCGCACAGTCGCAGTGCTTTAAAGTTGACTTTAGAGTCGAAGGAGTGGTTTTCATTAAGGAGGTGTTCTGCAAAATTTGAGTCCGTTTTTTTAAGTCTCCAGCTTCTAACATGTTCAGCGACCCTAGTTGCAAAAGATCGTCCTGTTTGGCCAATATATTTTTTATTACAGGTGGAACATGTTAATTCATATATACCACTTTTTTGATCAATGGGGGTGACATCTTTATTATTACATAGTAACTTTTGTATGTTGTGTGTGGTATAAAAAGCAGCTTTGCTTTCGGATAAGAGTCTAGCGCATTTGTAAGAAATATGACCGATGAACGGTATTCGAGCCCATCTCTTCTTGTGTGTCTCCGAGGTCATAGATATACTGCCTTTATATGCAAGGTTTATGACAGCCCAGGATCTTTTGCGTGCCATTATACTGTCTATCAATTGGGATGGAAATCCGTTATTAGTAGCTATTAATTTGATCACTGATAGCACCTTTGAGGATGCCGTAAGGCGAAACCGGTCAGGTAATAAGCAATCAATATGTGTAACAACAAATTCCACCAAGTGCCATCAATCTACAGTTTAAATAATATGGTAGTCGCTTCACGGCAAATATCAAGCCGCATTACAGTTACAATAGAAAACCAACTGAACTGGGAAAATGCTCAGAGAATTATGATTTGCTACTCACCAAAGAAATGGACGAGCGTCAGAATTTAGAAGTCTCTGGTTGTCGTACTGGAAGTTTTCGTAGGTTAAATTCTTGTTACTTCTATAGATAGGTGGGTATTAAATTCACAGAAGAGAGAGTAGTTCAGAAAGAAAGAGTGAAGTGAAAACAAATCAAAATTTGAAACTTTACAAGACAAATTACAACACTTTCACAATACCAAAAACACATTTCAAAAAACATATTTATTATGGAAAAATCTAAGTGTACATTGACACAAAAAGTTTGTACACCACGGGATAGAAAATCTCAAGTGAACCACACAGAGAGTTTGGTGCTTGGTACGGATTACGTGCAGAATCACTAACACATTAAAATAAAATGTAGTTCAAAAAACTAAAAACTAGATAATATAACAAACTTAAAAACTAACAACTACTACTTTAATGAACTAAATACTAGAATAAAAATCTTTTAAATGTGTATAATTAGCAACAAAAAGTGTGGGTGGAAGTGTTGTAATAATTGCACAGTTTTTGGGACAAAGTTATTTTTAATTGCATTTTATAACTATTGAGGCTAGTTGAATGTTTCGTAGATATATTTATACACATGTAGGTTTATTTTGTTATTATTTTTGACCCTCATATAGTCTTTGAGAGGCCTAGATGGAATATTATTCGGAACTATGTCAGAATATATATGATAATACCCTATGATATTGTATAAACATTACGCGAATGTCACTCCTTGAAATACCAATAGTAACACCAGTAGTTCGGATACTTTGAGATAACTTTAATTTTTTTAAACGTCTTAGGTGGCAGACAAGCACACGGCCAACATGTTGGAAAGTGCTTACCGTGGCCTATGGACGTTTGTAACACCAGAGGAGTCACAGTCGCGCTGCCATCCCTGTAAGTACAGAGTTTCTGTGCCGTCAGTGTAGAAGACAAAGCAGGACAAGCCTTTAGTCTTCCCACTGACAGCACAAAAACTCCAGTGAGCTCTGGCTACCCTAGTCACCGCTGGGAACACAACACGAAGTTATTATAGCCGCGGTATTCTGTAGGGCGGAGGTACTTCCCCAGTCGGACTGCTCAATTGGGCGGAAAACTTACACTTCAAACTATGTGACAAATACCAACTATGGTCACCCTGTGACCATGGCTGCTGAAAACTAACTGAAACATCTGGCTAAACGCAAATATTACCACATAAATGACGATAGAATTTGTTAAAAAGTGATTTTATTTCGATATGTTAGGACAGTCAAGCAAAAGCGGCATAAATTAAATACAATAGAATGAAATGTTAAAGCATTTAATATGCTAACTATTAAAATTGATTAAGATAAGAAAAATTTGGCGGGAGCGGCAGCGGGAGCGACGAAGGATCGCAAGACAAGCTGCCCGCGTACGAAGGCAACTCGGGCGTCGGAGGTCGATGAACGACCTGAGCGCCGGCCTGGGGGTGACCGGTGGAGCCGCCTGTCACCCGCAGCAGAAGCAGGCCGCGGCGGTGGTGCGCCTGGCGCGCCTCCCCGTTTCCGGGGACGAGTTGGGGACTCTGTAGTCCCCACACCCGAGAAGAGGGCCAGATCGTTAGAGATGGCCCTGGGTCGGCCGGGGTGCGAGGGACTTGCCTGGTAACCACACCTTCGGCAACCAATAGGCGGCGTGCGTTTTACTCGGTTCGAGTCCGACATAACCTCCTCCACCGGCTCCGGTGGGGAGGTCTGTCAATCTGTCTGTTACAATTTCATACCTGAACCACTGATCCGATTTTCTTATAACTTGGTACTGTGATAGATACTTAAAACTCAATACATTTATTGCGTCCCATAATTTGATACAGACGTCAGATTAAGATTAAGTTACAATTTTAAACCCTGTCAGTCAAAGCACATTGTTTGGAGAGAGGAAGAATTTGCTATTGTACACAGTTTCATTACAAATGTTTAGACCTTATAAAGGACTGTGGTCCCACACCCGAGGAGAGAGACAGATCGAGAGAAATGGTCCTGGGTCGGTAATATCGGCCAATATCCACATGGGCGGAGCCATAGACAACCGCTAGTGATAGTATATAGTTTTTTTTTAATCTTTATTTACGGAACTTAGCCACAACATGACCGTCCTTCATAGCCATTTTGTATACAGCACCAGTAATTTTATATATATATTAATATATTATACAGCTGTCACACATTCATGATATAAAGTTAAAACTATTAATTGTATATCTAATCAGTCTTTGCCCACCTTTTTTGTTTCGAATGGTTCAAAGTTTCTATTATAAACATGAAGTCATAAAACAATCTTAAAATATTCGCACGGAGTTCGCTAACACTCGGACATGAGATAACACGCCTTCTGTCAAGATTTTACTTAGATACGGCCCACAGACCACAGACCACAGACGCACATGACATGACATGACATCATCACTGATTGTATCCACTCTGTTACACAAATATAGGACACAGATATAGGCTGAGTTGTATTTTTGCTGTTTTTTTATACCACTTAGTTGTCAGACAAGCACACGGCCCACCCGATGGGAAGCGGTTACCGTGGCCTATGGTAGTATGCAACACCAGGGGTGTTACACTCGCGCTGCCGACCATGAAGAAACCTTCTTATGCCCCTCTTGCAGAACCCCACATTGTAGGCGCTTGGGAAAACCGCAGCAGGGAGGTCATTCCGCACCTTGAGTGTGCTGCTTTTGTGTGTTGCTTTTTTGTACACAATTTAGAACATTTACTTCTTCTCCTTCATCCTAGGGTTAATCCCGGTCCTCGATTTTACCAAAGCAAAGCCACTGTCATACTGCCGACACAGCAAATATATCATAGAATTTTAGACTTTATGTTTACGGCTTTAAAACCCAAAATTAAATGAAAAGAGTATCATTGTGTAATGAAACTCTTTATTCACTCTGCAAAAACTCGTTTGATTTTTGTACTTTAACAGCATTGCTTCAAAGACTGAAATTAAATGGATTTTTAGCAAAGTCCGTGGTTTGAGAATGGTTTTGCTATAGATGAATCGTGGCCCAGGTTGCATCTGAAGCTCTCACCTCGGAGTCTAGCGTATGCTTTTTGTAGTTTAACTGCAGATTTGGATGAACTTCGATATTTTAGATAAATTTAGAACGCCTACTATTAGATATGCATATAGAGAATAACCCCTGATTCGCGGCGGCGCGACTCCCCGTTTCCGGGGAACAGTTGTTGTCTCTGTGTCTACACTCGAGGAGAGTGCCAGATCGAAAGAGATGGCCTTGGGTCAATCGGGGGACGTTGGATATGCATGTTAACCTCACCTTCGGCAACTAAAAACGACCTACAGGCCATTATACAGGCCGTTTTAGTCGGTTCGAGTCCGACATAACCTCTCCCTCCGGCTCTGGTGGTTGGGGTATCCGAGGGGATTTTCCGCATGTAAAAAAAAGTCCCTGCTTTCAAACACATTTTTAAAGCCGTATTACGTGATAGAGTAATAAACAGATTTACAAATCTTGCAATTTCTAATCAATATTGAGTTAAATCATCATCTTCTCGACCACCGAATTAGGTATGTGTGTGATGAATATATTGATAGCAAATTAACTAAAGGATCTAGAGCTGAGAAGTAGTCATCGGGAATTCTACAGAATTTTAATTAATTCCCGTCTTAGAATTCTGGATAGCTTCGATGGTTTAGTGGTTATGGAGTCGGCCTTACGATCTAAAAGTACCGGGTTCGAATCTTGGCCATTACACTACCGACGTGAATCCACTCCTTACACAAGCAATTTAGCTTAACTGAGGGGGTTAAAGGATATATTAGTAATTTCTGTTCTAATGGTGGAAAAATTAACTGTTTAAGTTTTTGAAAAGTAGATAAGTATCTTGATGATGAAAATGCGTGGTCAACCTAAGTCATAAACAAAACCATATTAAAAGAAATCTAGTTATAATATAGTTCTCTGAGTTTCTTGCTGGTATCTTCTCAATATGTAGTGATGAGCATTGAGAGAGGAATGTTGAGATGGTTTGGTCATGTTGAGAGAATGAATCAAAGAAGACTAACGAAACAGGTGTATGAGGCGAGTGTGGATGGTACCGTCGGAAGGGGAAGACCTAGGCGCACATACCTGGACCAAATCGGGGAAGTTTTAGAAAAGGGGCAGGTCAGGAGTACTCTAAACCGACGAGCATGCATGAAGAATGTAATGAGAGTGAATGAAGCGAGAGTAGTATGTCAGGATCGTAGCAAGTGGAGATCCGTGATGCCTACCCCTATGGGAAACAGGCGTGATTTTATGTATGTATGTATGTATCTTCTCAGTAGAACTAACCTACCGAACCAGCTAAAGAATCATTTTCCAATGGTTTATTTGCATTATTAATTATTTTTTATAATATTTCTTGACATAATTGTAAAATGTTGACGTTCATATGTGCTCTTTGTGTGCCTAAACTGAATAAATGAAATTGATTCTTTGATTCTATGCCACGGACTAAAGATTTATTTTTACTTAAAAAAGTAATTTACATTATTAAAGGGTATTCCTCTTAAGCCCCTAACCCTTCTAGCCAAATAAGTATGTGTTAGAATTAGGTTCATATCGGTAGTGTTATGGCCAGGAATAGAACCCAGGATCTTCACCAACAAGACAACCAACGCGCCTTAAACAAAAGCAAACACACTGTAAACACAGCGATGTCGCTCCATATTAAGCTGCATGTTCCTCGTTCATTGGCCTTAAAACTAACTATTGTCTTGCTATCTGTAACTTTGTATCTCGAATACATGTCGCAAGGGGGCAGCACCAACGAATATCGCAGTTTATATCTTATTGAATAAGATATCTTATTACGTATCACTGAAAACCAAGTTATGTAACAAATATGTTGTATAAATACAAACGGCCGCCCGCTACTTCGTCCGCATGGATCCATTTTACCCACTTAGGGGTAGTTTCGTAAAATCCATTCTTAGCGGATGTCTACACCCTATATGGAACCTACCTGACAGGTATCAAGTTTTTAGGTGTTATAGTGTCTGTTTTTTTATACCACTTAGGTGGTAGACAAGCACACGGCCCTCCTGATGGAAAGTGGTTACCGTGGCCTATGGACGTTTGTAACATCAGAGGAGTCACAGTTGCGCTGCCAACCCTGTAAGTACATAGTTTCTGTGCCGTCAGTGTAGAAGACAAAGCAGGACAAGCCTTTAGTCTTCCCACTGACAGCACAAATTCTCCAGTGAGCTCTGGCTACCCTACTCACCTCTGGGAACACAACACGAAGTTATTACAGCCACGGTATTCTGTAGGGCGGAGGTACTTCCCCAGTTGGACTGCTCAATTGGGCGGAAATACCGCCGTGTCCTACCTCCTCCTTTTTTTTTATGTGCGCAAAATCCCCACAGGAGCCGGTGGAAGAGGTTATGTCGGACTCGAACCGATATAACCTCTTCCACCGGCGAGGTGAGGTTGACAGGCATATCCCTCGGACCCCGGCCGACCCAGGGCCTTCTCTCACGATCTGGCCTTCTCCTCGGGCTTGTGGGAGAGAGAGTCCCCAACTCGTCCCCGGAAAACGGAGAGGCGCGCCAGGCGGTCCTACCTCCTCCTGATATTTCGTGATTAATGAGTGAGTGGTATTTTTCTTTTGTAATTGTGTATAGATTTATCGACATTAGCTTTGACTAGGTAGGAGTCATGGACGATGACATTCGTGCCCATGGTCGCGCTACTATGGATGCCTCAGACCGCGCAAAGTAGAGAAATAAAAGCTGAAACGCGGTTCCGGGCTTAACGCAATGATAATAATGATGATTTGCTTGAACTAGTTATAACTTGTATAACAACGGGTTTCTGTCACACACCTCATTTACTCAGCACCATCTAGCGAAGTCAAGATGAACTAATTCGGAATTAATGATCCTGCATCGTGCTATTAATGTTTTCACCACGCTGATTAATACATAAACAAGCTAAATTGTTTTGATAACATTATACTATAATACTATCGGAAGTTTACTTAACTATTATATTATTGATATAAAACCAGTTTTGGTGTTGTTATTTCCAAGAGTTCAACCATTGGGGCCGCAGCCTGCCAAGCGTTGCTACTAGCTACATAAACTAGTTTGAGGACCCTTCTTTTGTTCCGAAGTTAAGTAAACCACAAAGGGTTTGGAGGTAGGACACGATGGTATTGCCGTCCAATTGAGCAGTCCGACTGGGGAAGTGCCTCCGTCCTACTGAACACCACGTCCATAGTAACCGCGTGTTGTGTTCTCGGTGGTGAGTAGGATAGCCAGAGCTCACTGGAGAGATTTTGTGCTGTCAGTGGTAACATCAAAGGCTTGTCCTACTTTGTCTTCTACACTGACGGCACAGAAACTCTCTATGCTTAAAGGGTTGGCAGTGCGAGTGTGACTCTGGCATGCACACATACACATATTTACCACTTTTGTTTAATACCACTTGGGTGGCAGACGGCCCACCTGGTGGGAAGTGATTATCGTGGCCTATGGACTTGTGCAACATCTGCGGCGTTACACTCGCGCTGCCAACCCTTAAGAAACCTTCTAATGCCGATCTTGAAGAACCCCAAATTGTAGGCGCTTGGGAAAACCGCACAGTTCGTTCCACAGCTTGAGTGTGCGTGGGATGAAGTTCCTTTCATACCGCACAGTGCGCACCGTCTCAGGCTTAGATGAATTAAAAAAGGAAAGGAATTAAAAATTAAAAATATTTTAATTCATCTAAGGTCTCAAGTCGCAATGTGTGAAGATGAATTATCTGCCTAAGGCGAGCGGTGCGATGATAGATTGCAACTGTGGGCATCACTTCGCTTGTCTGCCACCTAAGTAGCATAAAAATGAAACTCTAAATTAAAAGGGAAAATCTTCTTTACCGTAGAACGTAATATAATAAACTACCAAGTCTTAAATACTACGCACAAAGATATATTATGCTTATTATTAATTCACAACGACACAGGTACTTAAGTTCACAACTAAGATTTGAGATCAACATACTAAGGACTTAAACAAACAGATAAATATGTAAGTACAGAACGTGTGCGGAATGTACAGATCGTACAGATGCATGGACAATGAGAAACGCAAGGTCACGAGAGTAGTGAGACACCTAGCGAGCTCGCGTGGAGACGAAATAGTCTAGGAGCTAGGGACCGACAGATTTATGATGCTTCATCTTTAACTAGCTATGCTTGTTAACAGTATACACACTTTATATTTTACCTGCGGCAAATCTCCTCGGATTTCCAAACCATCGGAGCCGGTGGGAGAGGTTATGTTGGACTCGAACTGACTAAAACGCACGACGCCTGTGGGTCGTTTGGTTTTTTTTATTTTTTATACCACTTAGGTGGCAGACAAGCACACGGCCCACCTGATGGTAATTGGTTACCATGGCCTATGGACTTAAGCAACACTAGGGGCGTCAAACTCGCGCTGCCGACCCTGAAGAAACCTCCCAATGCCCTTTTTGAAGAACCCCATATTGTAGGTGCATGGAAAAACCGCAGCAGGGAGTTCATTCCACAGATATGCTTGTTAACAGTACATAACATAACATAAACTCATGCATATATCCCCGAAGGGGTAGGCAGAGGTGCTAGCACTTAAATTTCGCCAGTTTATGTTTAGGTCCCAATGTAATAGGTAGCGAGACTATTGCCATTAACCGGGCACTTATAAACCTGCGATAAATATACATATAACTTTGAAAAGTCATTGGTGTGTGCCATGGTAAAACCTGGGATCGAACCCGAGACCTCGTCTCAGCAGTCCATTACCCATACCACTAGGCTACCGCGGTTCTATACCTAACAGTACATATACTGACCAAATTAATAGAGTATTGAAAAAAGGTATTTCAGAAGGACTCGTAACCGGTGGTGCTCATTACTGGATGTACCGTTGATGGTACCTATAACCGTGTGTTAATCAGGAAATAATATTTGCTTCGAAATTAACTGATCCACAGGAAAATGACTGCCGGTAAATAAAATGTACAATGTCGGAACGACAGGATAGAAAAGATAGGTACTTGTACATATATTTTTTCCTTGTCCACCAAACGCATTTTTGTGATTGTCTGGGACGGCCCGTATAATGACTGATGGATTGTGTGACCGTGTAATGATTGTGAATGTTTACAAAATTGAATACACTTGTTGCACTTTTTTTTTATAAATGTAGAACACGTCAATTAGACTTCGCCTTGGCTGATGGTAAGATGAATGCAAAGTCTCAGAAAAGAGGGTCACCATTACTTACACATACCGTGTGACAATGGTGACACTCAGCTTGATGACCTCATCATATGCTTTTTCACGCCCCGCTTAAAGGACCCATGACTGTAGGAAGAAGGAAACACGTGAGCTGGTAATGAATTCCAGGCCTTAATGTTGCGACAGAGGAAAGAGTCACCGAACCGCTTGGTTCTTGATCGGATGTTCTACACCGTGTGCGGGTGACATCTAAGACCTGCACGTGTTGTCCTGTGTAAGAAAGTGGAGGGTGGGACTAATTGGAAGAGCTCATCAGAATGTTTGTAGCAACGTTGTTCTCGGACCCGTTGATTCGTGAAAGTGAGAAAGTGAAGTTTGCACTCTTGCGCCGAGACTGTTGTCCCGAAGCGGGAATTGCAGGAAACGAAAGTTGAATGAAAAAGGGATGTGACCCATTGCACATTGAATTTACCGAATATGTTCATTCTCCTTATTCGGTTTTGTCAGTATGATATTTTAACAGGCGGGCTTACACAAAAGGTGTCAGTTGTATCAGTAGTGGCAGCTCGTGAAGTATGTATAGATAGAATCTACCTACCTCGGTGAGAATTAAGAGTGGTCAAATATTAAATTTGAAATAAGCCATGTACTTGCCTCTTCACGAGCTTTCTTCTTCTGCTACTCGTTCTGCAAAAGATCCGTCTACCCGTCCCGCATAAGATACACCAGAGTTCGCCCCTGAAGAGCACAAAACAATCCATGGCCTCTGTGAGTCTAATAGGGCTCATTGACCAACGGTGACATGTTTTATATACGCCTCTCTTACTTTGTGCTGGCAAGACCTCACATTATATATTAAACAAACACAAATACAGGACAAATGCTTGTGACTTTTGTTCATACTAATATTAAGCATCCCATATTCTGGACGAGAGACCCTTCATCCTGTGATACAATTTTTAACTAGTACAAGATGCAGGAGATCTTCTCCACTGCAAAACATCTCGCAACAAATTGTACCTGTATACTTAAGTTGAACAGTGGAAAAACGAATTGTAACACATTTAATAAGACTAATAAAAAAATGACAAATAGACTAAGAGCAAGATTAAGCAATACTGACATAGTGAGTGTGGTGTGTCGCCAGCCTAACCGTTCATAATAAGTGTAATGGTGGGTAGGCGCTCAAAAAATGTTCCCCGCATACATCTCGACGCTCGAAGACTAGTCAAGTCGTGACCACGGGTGCTGCAATGCATCCGAAACGTCGGCAGAAATAGTAAGTTCCAAAATATAATTCGCGAGAAGTCCCGATACCTAGTATAATTATGAATACTGACACGTCAATCCTGAGATAGATAACCACTAATAAAACATTAAAACCTCCAAATCATCATCAAAGGCCGATTTAATTTTCTCATTCTAGGTTTTGACATTGTCCATCCTAAGGTTGCCTGGAAGAAATCGCTTCAGCGATAAGGCCGCCCATTGTACATTGAACTGTATACATGCTACCTACTTGTCCTACTGTAAATCTGTTGGCGTACAATAAATAATTATCTATCTATCTATCTATTGTACACCTAAACTGCCACCGCCTCTTAGACAATTACGTTAAATGCGTCACAAACCTTGGAATGTGTAAAGGATATTCTAATTGTTCGGATACTAGTCCAGTTTATTGTCTCCCTATGTGTTTCTATTCATAATTGTTATCTACGACCATGAAAAACCTTTTCCCTGAATACTTGCAAACTGGAAAACGGGCTTCTGCATACAACTTAGGTGGCAGACAGTGGTTACCGTGACCAATGAACGTGCATGGCTCGACTATTTTTTCGTGCGGACATCCCCTCGGTAAATCAGTAAATCAGAAAAGTAACACGCTAGGTTTTGTGACACATAATATTGATAAAGTATATTCGATATTGATTACAATAATAGGTTAATTGATTCGCAGATATTGCAGTCCATTGCTGAATATAGGCCTCTCCCTATCCAAATCTTATCTGACTTCTTCACCCGTGACTATAGAAACTTAGAGATCCTTGGACTGGGTTAGTTAGCTAGCCTAGTTTTCATGACTGAAAACCTTTTACTGAACTGATTTAATTGAAAACCTTACAGATTTTTCACGTTTGGATTCTGACATAAGTATGAAGTAATAATTTAATGAGTTGGGTTTTGATTGTTTGTTTGTCAACTTAGAAGTTAGCTTTTTTTTATACCACTTAGGTGGCAGACAAGCACACGGCCCACCTGATGGAAAGTGGTTACCGTGACCTATGGACATGTGTAACACCAGAGGAGCCACACTCGCGCTGCCGACCCTGTAAGCACAGAATTTATGTGCCGTTAGTGTAGAGGATAAAGCAAGACAAGCCATTAGTCATCCCACTGACAGCACAAGTTCTCCAGTGAGCTCTGGCTACCCTACTCACCGCTGGGAACACAACACGAAGTTATTATAACCGCGGTATTCTGTAGGGCGGACTGCTCAATTGGGCGGAAACACCGCCGTGTCCTACCTCCTACAAATTTTTCCACAGCTGCAAGAGTATCAGACTTGATTTTGATAAATGATTAAAAAAAAACTCACCTCTTTAATATTTTCAAATGCTCCAAGGACAATATCTTAACATAGTCAACAGCGAACGAGACCACAAAACAACACTTCACATATTCACATCTAGTAGGTACACAGTTAGAAGATCTACTGGCTGTATCTATGTCACTGCCTACCCCGCGTACGTGATCTATTGGTATTCAGCTATTATTATAATTGTACGTAACGAGTTGCACGACGTTTATTGTTTATTGAATTACTTAACATACATACATAACTCCACGCCAGTAACTCCCCGAAGGTACAGGTAGAAGTGTATTAACACCCACATTTCGCCATTTATGATTTTCGATCCCATGTAATATGCGGCGAGCCTATTGCCGTTTGCAGGCACTTTGTCATGGGCTGTATGTTTACCGTTGAATGAAGAACAATCCTATCCCTAGTCATCTTCTATGACACCAATGGGAACAGATGAGGTGGCCCTAATTCTACTCCACCAGGAACGAAACGAACATAATAGGTATTTAAACTATCATGGTCACTCACATCAGTATCAAAATTTACGGAAAATTTACGATTACGGAGTTACTGGAGTATTGGCGGTATATACCCTCCTTCGAGTTCTTTTACTACGCGTATCTGCACTACCTCTGGTTTCACTCTCACTACAAACTCGAACCCGATCTCGATCGAGACGTTCGGCAGTTGAAACCCATCCTCACGATTGAAATTTTTATACTTTTTGATTTCAATCGCTTCCCTAACCCAGTGTGTTATATATTGGCGATCTGTCGAGAGCATCTGAGGGTTATGTAACTCGATCCAGTTAACAGTAACGGACTTCAATAAATGTTGAGCGATTGCGGATTTATGTGATTTATTGTTTTTAACTGCCCTGATGTGTTCCTTGATTTGGCATGTAACCGTTATTTTTGTTTGTCCTGTATAAAAACTGCCACAGCTACAGTCAATCTTGTACATTCCCGGCCTATGCAGTAGAGAGCCATCTTTGGGTGAGCGCAGGCATTGCGACAGCAAATATTCCGTTTACTTTGATACTAATATGAGTGACCTAGATAGTTTAAAAACTATAAAACTAAATGATCTACGCATTAGTAGTACTTAGACTGGAAAAAGCGGACCCAAGACATCGAGGTGACTTCGGATGCGACTGGGATTAACGCTAGGATGAAGAAGAAGAACTAAGACCGACCATCAGGCAAGGCTAAGTCTAATTGACGTGTTCTATATAAAAAAAAAAGAATAAATGTTTCTTAACTTTAGCTATAGCGTAAAAACCATTCGCATTTCTTTTTCAAGATGGCTGCCACGAAAAAAAGGTGGTGACGCAGAAGCTTTGTTCCACGACTGTAACTTGAATTTACAGTAACCCCTAGACATTCGAAAAATAAAATTACGTTTTCTGTATCTTTGCAGTGTCAAATGTAAGTTTTCAATTGATTAATTTTATTAGTGATTGCAATTAGATGATTTTTTTTTATTAATGAGAAATGCCCCATATAACAAAAAACTATACTAGCGGGTCTAAAAAGGCCACATTCAGCGATTTCACCAAAAACTAGTACCTTTATGAATTTATAGTAGATCTTGAACGATTCCTTTAAAATTGGCAAAAGTGGCTGTTTTCGATTCTGCTAACTGACATAAAAGCAATTCAGAATTTGTGTAGGTACTTTTTTACGGATTTCCATAGAAAAATGTCAACAATTTGAATTGCGGAATCAGAATTGAGCACAGTTCATATCAATGCGTGACCTTTTTACGATTTGCTGCTCAAAAACAATATTTCAACACCTGTAATGTAACCATGTTCTATGGAAATAAAGTTTGAGTTTGAATTCAATATGACCCATATTATTATCCTAATACGATTCTATAAAAGTGACCTTTTTAGACCAGCAGGCTACCATTGTTTTTGTAATAAAGGCACCAACAAATGTTAACAAGGTTATAACGACCTACGTGGTATAAAATAAAATAATGAGTATTGTGAGATCCATTATCCACCTCGAAAGGTTCACGTCGAAAGATAACGCTATTGAAGTGTCGCAAAAGGCGATGAGGCAGACGTTGCTAGTAAAAACATACATCACGGCTTTATTACCAGAGGGCTACGCAGAGGTGAATTAACACCCACATTTCACCAATCATTGTATTCGGTCCCACATAATAGTGGGTGACACTATTGCCGTCTTCCATTCATTTAATAACAGTCAGTTCAATTTATTTACAAAGTAATCGAAGTATACCTACTCAGTGGGTTTTAGTGTTATGGTGCTGTTATTGTTTTAAAACTAACTGCAATAGGTATCTACACCGGCGTAGAACTAAATTGTTTACAAATGAATGGATTTATTGTGTTTGCGGAAGAATTTTCGAAAATATTTATAAATAGCTAAGCGCCAGCGAACATTCTGAGAAAATAGGTACAGTCACATTAGACCATTCCGGACAAAAGCTGACAACAGACAGAAAGACACACAGACAGGTTATAAACAAGTAGGTACCAAATGTACATAGTCAAAGTTTATTTTAACATTACAAACGAACATTTCAAGATTTATTTTGATAGATTACTGAGATACTTTTTTTCAAAAATGGCCGCGTCGAATCGTTAATAGACACAATCTTAACCTCTTTTATCCAGTGTAGGCGTTAGCGTAATTTGTAACATGATTCAGATCTATTGTCTCATTGATGGAATTTGTCATATTGAATAATTAAGCTTCACATTTTATTTGAATGAATCGTAAAACACGTTTGTTCCACCAAGATCTACGAAGTAAGCCCACATCACTTGTAAGCTGGTAGACCTGCCGATTAAAGTTCGATGCTCTGACTCCAGGTCACTCTTTGGGGCTAAAAATCAGACAGCTACTGCTACTGCCAGTGGGGACGCCGTTAACTGCGTCCCGCGTAAAAGGGGGTGAGCCTATTGCCGTCTTCCGGGCACTATTGTTGACTTGTTGACTCAAGCATGCATCTGAGGCTGAGTTTGGGCTGTATATATCTGTCTAATGTTATGTCGCCTTGTACGACACCGCATGGAAAGAGAAGAGATTATAGGAGGTATGACATGGTGGTATTTCCGCCCAATTGACCAGTCCGACTGGGGAAATACCTCCGCCCTACAGAATACCGCGGTTATAATAACTTCGTGTTGTGTTCCCAGCGGTGAATAGGGTAGCCAGAGCTCACTGGAGAATTAGTGCTGCCAGTGGGATGACTAAAGGCTTATCCTGCTTTGTCTGCACAAAAACTCTATGCTTACAGGGTCGACTGTGCGAGTGTGGCTTCTCTGGTGTTGCACACGTCCATAGGCCACGGTAACCACTTTCCATCAGGTGGGCCATGCGCTTGTCTGCCACCTAAGTGGTACAAAAAAAAGAGATGGGCTGGTCCAAATTCTACTCTGCTGGGAACCACGCGGCTTTGCCATGAATTTGTATTTCAATTAAAACAAAGTACCTTTTTTTTTACGTGCGCAAAATCCCCACGGATACCTCCCCACCGGAACCGGTGGACGAGGTTATGTCGGACTCGAACCGACTAAAACGCACGCCGCCTGTGGGTCGCTTCGGTTGCCGAAGGTGAGGTTGACAGGCATATCCCTCGCACCCCGGCCGACCCAGGGCCATCTCTCACGATCTGGCCCTCTTCTCGGGTGTGGGGACTACAGAGTCCCCAACTCGTCCCCGGAAACGGGGAGGCGCGCCACGCGTGCCACCGCCGCGGCCTGCTTCTGCCAGGGTGACAGGCGGCTCCACTTGTCACCCCCTGGCCGGCGTTCATGGGGGGCGGAGGTCGAAACAAAGTACCTATGTATTTTCCAAGCTCTGGCCGTAAGATATTTCTTTTTCTGCACTGTCGTAAGTTTACGCAAATCACTAATTAAAATAAAACTACTTTTTTACCGGATTCTATCGCGATGGAATCTGTAAAAAAGTGTCTTTTTTTTTTCAAAAGAATACTAGTAATCTTAAATACTTGTGAGAAGTATTAGTTTTAACCTAATATAAACTAACCTCTCTCTCTACCTCCCTCTAACCTCCCTCTCTCTAAATTGTGCCAGAAAGGCTATTATAAAATCCAAGAATACTTGGATGATAAACAAGCTTGGAAATGACCTGTTCGCTCAACTATGCTACTCAAGTAAATTTTTGTATTTAGATTAAGTAGACTAAGTGTATGTTTGTAAATAGACCAAAAAAAAAGAAATGCCCGCTGAGTTTCTTACCGGAGTCTTCTCAGGTCGAAGCCGCGTTTCGTACCGATGGTGCATTTACTTAACTGATATTCATGTTCCTTTTTTGTTGACGTTTTGTAAGTGCCGATATAATGGTCTATACAGATTAAATTATTTTTGACTTTGACCTCTTAAGTTAAGCTAATTTGCTTGTGTTGGCATTAGCCAGGTCACGTTGTAAGTGTAATATTCAGAATTCTAATTCAGAATTCTAACCGCGAATTCTAGATTGTAAATTCGTTTCCTTGACTAAAAAGCTACAGCCGCTTCTAATTAGTCGTTCTTAAGGAGCCTGGCTGCTCACACGCCGGCACGTTCACACGTAAATAGCAGTTAAAACAAGAAAGTTTTATGATAACATGCAAGAAAGTTATATGTCAGATATGATAATATCGCAACGCACTTTGGTACGCTCTTGAAAACCATATAATCTACACTTTGGCCTTCCTAACAGCAGATCATTCTCATTATCAGATGTATATCTCATTATTTCCATATCGAGATATGGGACAGAGGAATTTCTTTTCATCTTGGAGCCGCTGGATTTGGGAAGCACTTATTTTAAATCTACATAATGATAGCAGCTAGGATGACCTTCAGAGATATGAGTTAAAAGTTCATGATTGGACCTAGAAGGAGCTAGTCTGAACCATCACTATTATAGAAAACGTTTGAGGAGGTAGGACACGGCGGTATTTCCGCCCAATTGAGCAGTCCGACTGGGGAAGTACCTCAGCCCTACAGAATACCGCGGTTATAATAACATCGTGTTGTGTTCCCGGCGGTGAGTAGGGTAGCCAGAGCTCACTGGAGAGTTTTTGTGCTGTCAGTGGGACGACCAAAGGCTTGTCCTGCTTTGTCCTCTACACTGACGGCACAAAATCTCTGTTCTTACAGGGTCGGCAGCACGGATGTGACTCCACTGGTGTTACACACGTTCATAGGTCATGGTAACCACTTTCCATCAAGTGGGCCTTATAAAGTTCGGCATTTTAGAGAAAGAAAAAATCTTAACGGTACTTGTTGCTAAGGTGTCCACCTTAGAGAAAGTACTGTAAAGTGTCAAATATCATTAAAAAAAAATTGAAAAACCAAAGAGATGTAAATCTTGTTACCTAAATGTTTTGTTGCGTGTTTTTTTGTGAAAATATTGCGAAAAATATAAGCTGTAGTCATGCCTTTACCTGGAAAGATTAGTTACTTACTTAGTCGCCAATATTGTAAGAAAGTCTTCATAATCATTGCATTCAGAGTTTGTACTTTGAGCGACTGCCGGCTGACCCCAAGACTCTTAACCCCAAGAGTAGGTATAGTTCGAGCCAGAACCTCATCCAGTGTACCGGACAGCACATGAAGTTTGCTTAGCCTTAAACGACTTCGTGGAACTCCATTGACAAATTCGAACCTGTTATCTCTCGATCACAAATCCATTGTATTATGTTACATTATGCAATTCACTAAAGATATCAATTTTTTATTTATATTCTGATAGTTATCAAAATTTAACTGAATCAGCCTTTCAAATGTCATCGTTTAATCTTCAAATGCCAGATTCGGTGGATTAGTGATTGCCTCACCCATAATAGTCACACACTTATTGAGCAGAGGTTGTGAAGATGTCACATACACCTAGCGCCATCTACCAAAAACAAGGAGAATTTCTACGAAACTACCGATCTTGCATCGCGCAATCAAAGATCTCGCTCTGGTTATATTATGCGCAATTTTAAATCTCTCTCCTCTCGCGGGTCTGCTGGACTGGAAGCGTATTCTAACAGAAATAAGCAGAATCTTTGTACTACTATTTCCACTTATGTATCTCTATATTTGTTCTTGTGTGTACATAAATTAAATAAATAAAAAAACAATAAAACATGAAACCCAATATACCTATCTACATACGTAACAATGAAGGCAATAAACAAGCAGTGTATGATGGTACAGAGGGCCCACCAGGTTATTGAAGCCCAAGCCATTTAAACCCACATTTCATTAATCATTGAATTCGGTCCCACGTAATAGAGGCTATTGCCGTCTTCCGGGTACTAATGTTGACTCATGCCATGCATCTGAGGCTGAGTCTGGGCTGTATATATCTGTCTCATGTTAAACAGCCCTATCCCTTAGTCGCCATGTACGACACCGCATGGGATGAGATAGGGTGGTCCAAATTCTACTCTGCCGAAAACCACGCGGTGTTAGAGTAAATTAAATGAATAGTTTCATTATACTTTTTCCTTCACTATGCAAAAAGCCTTTTAATTATGGACTTAACTACATTACATTAAAACATACATCATAACATAAACTCACGCCTATATCCCCGAAGGGGTAGGCAGAGGTGCTAGCACCCACATTTCGCCAGTTTATGTTTAGGTCCCAATGTAACAGGTGACGAGCCTATTGCCATTAATCGGGCACTTATAAACCGGCGATAAATACACACATAACTTCGAAAAGCATCGAAAAGCCATTGGTGTGTGCCATGGTAAAACCTGGGATCGAACCCGAGACCTCGTCTCAGCAGTCCATTACCCATACCTCTAGGCTACCGCGGTATTACATTCATTACATTACATTACATACATTACATTAAAGTCTGAAATGAAATGGATTTTTAGAAGTGTCCGTGGTATCTACTAACTTTACGTCATAACAAAACTACTGTCAGTTGTAGTGGTATCACTATCACTGACAAAATGTCATTTCATTTAGAACTTTACTTATGTGACATTAAATTCTCATATTAAATAGCATGTTGCAGAGGGAGTGAATTAATTCAATGAACTCTTTTACATTTAATATTGAACTTTAAATCTCTAGGAGTAAAGTCTACAATTGAATGGTATTTTTGTGGTGTCAGTGGTATGACGAATCGGGGAGTCCTATAAATCTAACGTTTGACGGTCGAGGCACTGGATTTCCTCTCGGGATAAGGAGGTAAGGCGGTAGTTACTCCTGTAAAATCCAAGCAAACCAACAACGGCAGGGTAAAAGGGCAGTAAGTTCTGTGGGTAGAAGTTATCCAAATCAAACGACACCCCCATTTTAAAAAAAAATAACTCACCTTGTCAACTTCACACTGTAACATTATTCAATTGTCTTTTTTTTTTCACAATGAAAAAAGAACGCAATACAGTTTACAAACATTTAACTGCTTCACAAAACAAACGAACACCGACTAAATGATAATATTGATAACAGAGATGAAACGTTCGCAGATATCGCGATACCAGATACCACACGAAACGGCAAATATTTTTAAACTCTGCATGTCACAATGATACCTCCAAAAGTGATAATACGGTAATGTAGAGATGCAAGAAATGCTTGACTTTCGACATCCTTGAATACTTACCAATAATTCAATATGTAGATAAGATTGATATCTACTTGTGTAAGTAAGTACATAAGATTAAATAGACCTACAAATGTGTTCTAATTCTCCTGCAAGCCAGTAGGTAGGTATACCTGTTGATAGTTGAATGAGTCTGTGTAGTGACGGAGAAAGTAGGTATCACTACCCCATCTCATTCGAATGCTGTCGTAAGTAAGAGGCGACTGACGGCATAATACGCAGACGATATCTTTTTTTATACCACTTAGGTGGCAGACAAACACACGGCTCACCTGATGGAAAGAGGGTACCGTGGACTATGGACGTGTGCAAAACCAAGAGAATCACACTCGCGCTGCCAACCCTGTAAGCACAGAGAGTTTCTGTGCAGTCAGTGTAAAAGACGAAGCAGGACAAGCCTAAGGTCTTCCTTCCCACTAATAGCACAAAAACTCTCCAGTGAACTCTGGCGACCCTACTCGCCTAGGAACATGACACAAGGTTATTATGGCCGGGGTATTCTATAGGGCGGAGGTACTTCCCCTGTCGGAGTGCTCAATTGGACGGAAATACCGTCGTGTCCTACCTCCTCCTGGCCGTCGTATCACTACAAGAGAAGGAAAAGTCGACATAAAACTCTAAACCAACCCGTCTGGCCAGTGTGGAAATAGCAGGCCAAATTCTCCCAATATTGGGAGAAGCCTATGTCCAGCAGTGGACTATATTAGGATAATTGATTTGATTGATTGAGATGGATGCGGCTTAGGGGCACGCTCTCTTTTCGAGGTTGACAAAATGAATGGATGATGAGTAAGCGAAGCCCGGGTTCCAAAAGCCTCCAATGTCACCGGGAACAATGCTAACACGAAGAAGAGATTCTGACTCTTTTTAATTCCATCTATAAACCCCTTGGAACTTCAGATCCGAAGCTTTCTTTCTTTTCAAATGGATCTTAGGATGGGTGACCATACTTAGGATATTGAGACCTCTCCGTGCCTCGGAGGAGCACGCTAAACCGCTTCGATCCCGGTTGCCATTTATGTCCGTAGTTATGGGAAGTTGTGAAGGTCAAACGGCAGTCGCCTCACGTAAAATATCGAAATTCAACCAAATATGCAGATAAACTGGCAAAAGCTGAACCCAGATAGCGTAGTGAAGACTTCGTATTTAATCGGGCGAAACGTTAGGATAATGATTAATTATTGAGATAATGACCTCCATGAACAACATTTGTGTGCGTTTTTCTCTCTCGTTACCATACACACATTTACCACAAAAACACTTAAAAGAAAGAAAGGAAAAATCCAGTTCTGGACCTGACCATCTAAACTTAATCTACGTAATCTTTATGTGTATCAGGTACTCCACAATTATGAAAATTACCTTCGACACTACCGATGGTGCCATACTAATTTTTCATAGCATCCCACCTATGTTGTTTGTTTTCTGTGTGCATAATCCGCGGTAGCCTAGTGGTATGGGTATTGGACTGCTGAGACGATGTCTCGGGTTCGATCTCAGGTTTTACCATGGTACACACCAATGCTTTTCGAAGTTATGTGTGCATTTATCTCAGGTTAATAAGTGTCCGGTTAATGGCAATAGGCTCGCCACCTATTACATTGGGACCTAAACATAAACTGGCGAAATGTGGGTGCTAGCACCTCTGCCTGCCCCTTCGGTGATATAGGCGTGAGTTTATGTATGTATGTATAATATTAAATAAATAAATGAAAAATAAACAAAATGGAACAAACAGATGCAAACACGCCAAACTGCTCATTAAACAAGCAATAACAAGTAACAGCAAATCCTGAAGCGGTTCTATTAATTACAATGGGACCTGTCCACTGACACACTTGCACACTTGACATGCAAATCCCTTGGACACCGCCTGCATTCCAACTACGGCACCGTGTAACGGTACCGACAGCAATTATCTACGGACCAGTTTCAAAATATCACTGCAAAGTGCACTGTGTTGCGCAAATTGCAATAATGATGTTCGGTATTCAAAATTACGAATCCGTAAGGTCGTTGTAAGGTCACAGCTTTTTTTTTCTTATATTCGTCCATTATTGCAAAAATGTTTTATTTGAAGACCTCAATACCATTATCCTGTCTGGCATAACTAGATAGATCTCTTGCCAATATGTTAGTGACTATGTCATGTCAAAGAATGCCTTTTATAAAAAAAAAGTTTGCATCGATTGAGCTTACATTTCGACGCGTTGACAGTTGGAGCTGCAATCATGTGCTTTTTTTGAATGTATTCCCGAGCAAAGCTGGGCCGCTAGTTTTTTTATAAAAGTTTTGTAGCTAATTGTCAGTTGTGAAATATATTATATTATCTGTGGTTGTAGTTAGTGGTCGTTAATTTGAATTATGTTAAGGTGTTTTAAGGAGTAACGCAATAAAAATAGATGCAAGTTTCAGATACAACCGGGTTCTATCCAAGCGCGTTCGAAAGAAGACCAAACATAAGCGAAAAATTATGCCACGCAGTCAGAGAGGCAATAAAAATACCATATCCACTACTTGACGATTTAAACGGAAAAGACATCACGTCCCTGAGACGCTTCCGCATCGGCGCACGCGCCGCTCCCCATACACAGAGCTTAAGGAAGTGGTTCCAATTATGGCGGCCGTGCTCTCCTTACCGGTCGTGAGGAGCTATTGACACTGTAGTATGAGGATGGTCGATTTTCAAAGTCAATGTGGCTGTTATTAGTTTTCATAACACATAAATATTATTATACATACATACATATAATCACGGCTTTATCCCCGGAGGGTTAGGCAGAGGTGAATTATCACCCACATTTCACCAATATTTGTATTCGGTCCCACGTAATAGGGGGTGAGCCTATTGCCGTATTTCGGGCACTATTGTTGACTCGAGCCATGCATCTGAGGCTGAGTCTGGGCTGTATATATCTGTCCGATGTTAAACAGCCCTATCCCTTCGATACCACATGGGAAGAGATGGGGTGGTCAAAATTCTGGTGGACATTATTATAGCCTTGTCATATCTACCTATCTATCTTTCTTACCAATACCCAACTGCGGTGCTCATAAAAATAGCAAAGTTATTAAGTAAAATGAATAATAAACATCTTTATCATTTTCTTATGGGTGTGTATGCGTGTAATTAGCAATAAAAACAGATTTTCTTTTGTTCCGTCTTAGCATAATTTTACAAATTTCTTTTATCTATTTATTAGAGCTTTCTATATTATTATGAGGTTACATCAAGATAATTAAGATCCAAGCCCAACAGAAAACTGCAGCCATATAACCTCGTGATGTGTACCCGGCGGTGAGTAGGGTAGCCAGAGCTCACTGGAGAATTTGTGCTATCAGTGGGAATACTAGTCTTTTTTTTTGTTTTTTTTTTTTATATAGGACACGTCAATTAGACTTCGCCTTGCCTGATGGTAAGCTGAAGGCAAAGTCCCAGAAAAGAGGGTCACCATTACCTACACATACCGTGTGACAATGGTGACACTCAGCTTGACGGCCTCATCATATGCTTTTTCACGCCCCGCTTAAAGGACCCGGGACTGTAGGAAGAAGGAAACACGTGAGCTGGTAATGAATTCCAGGCCTTAATGGTACGACAGAGGAAAGAGTCTCCGAACCGCTTGGTTCTTGATCGGATATTTTGCACCGTGTGCGGATGACATCTAAGACCTGCACATGTTGTCCTGTGTAGGAAAGGGGAGGGTGGGACTAATTGGAAGAGCTCTTCAGAACACTCCCCGTGGCACAGACGGTAAAATACAGCCATGGACGCAACATCTCTACGCATCTGTAAAGGTTCTAGGGTATTCGTGACCTCGGGATTCCCAATGATGCGGACCGCACGTCGCTGCAACCTATCGAGAGCATCTAGTAATAAGTACTTTGCTGAACCATCCCAGAGATGCGAGCAGTATTCCACACAGGAGCGAATTTTGATGATACTTTCAAGTCTTGTCCTGATTGTTTCTTCTGCACTGCCGGCAGAGAAACTCTCTGTTCTTATAGGATCGGTAACACGGGTGTGACTCTCCTGCTGTTGCCAAAAGCTTGTCTTGCTTTGTCTTTTACATTGACGGCACAGAAACTCTCAATGCTTGCAGGATTGGCAGCGCGCGTGTGACTCTCTTGGTTTTGCACGCGTCCATAGGCCACGGTGACCACTTTCCATCAGGTGTCTGCCACCTAAGTGGTATATAAAAAAGCCACCTGCAATCCGGGAAAGTTGCTGATGGACTGACGTGGCTCTTGAACAGGCTTTCCTGTCGATAGGGGTCAAACAGCACTCGCTCCCACGGGTGGGCGCGAGTGAGAATACAGAGCGTACCCTGGCAAAAATATCCAGTTGTTTAAACGCTCTGTGCAATAGAGAGAACGTTCTTCAACCGAAGTTTTAAATGTATTCTATCACCAATGACGGTTTTCCACAGTCGTGGCCACTGTGGCCAGCCCATTGCCACTTCAGTTTGCTTTTTTTTTTGTACTAAGCCCGTCAATTGACTTACACATCGCTGCTATGTCGATAACTTTATCTTGAATTTTATCCTTTGCATATATATACACATATAATCACGCCTTTATCCCTGGAGGGTTAGGCAGAGGTAAATTAACACTGACATTTCACCAATCATTGTATTCGGTCCCACGTAATAGGCGGTGACCCTATTGCCGTATTCCGAGCACTATTATTGACTCGAGTCTTGTATCTGTGTCTGAATCTGAGCTGTAGGTATATATCTGTCTGATGTTAAACAGCCCTATCGCTTAGTCGCCTTGTACGACACCGCATGGGAAGAGATGGTGTGACCGAAATTCTACTCTGCCGGGAACCACACGGCCTTTGCAAAAAAACTTTAAGAGCGTAGGAACTCGTTTCATAGCCCGGTTACATATCATCACCAGCAGTGTTCACAGTCCACGTTTTATGTGTACCTACTTGTTCCATAGTTAGCAACACCTAGGTACATGTCATTCAAAACTACTTAGCATAAAACTATCGCTCAATCATACTTTTCTCGTCTAGCACAGACGTTGTAGCCTGTCAGTCCTGTCACATGTATGGCGGCGCACGCGCAGCACTTTCGATATCGTTGGCAATCGGCGAGTGAAAGTGGACAGGTGCTTGACCTTCCACGGGCCCATCGAAGCCCATTGATGAACGACGGTTGCAACATAGTACATACCATGAGAAGTTGAACCGTCTGGCCGAATTACATTCATTCATACATATAATCACGCCTTTATCCCCGGAGGGTTAGACATTTCACCAATAATTGAATTCAGTCCCACGTAATAGGGGGTGAGAATATTGCCTTTACCTTCCGGGCACTATTGTTGACTCGAGCAATGCATCTAAAGCTGAGTTTGGACTATATATTTCTGTCTGGTGTTAAACAGGCCTCTATAGCGAGTGACATCAACCACTGCTCACTAAAAGAGGCGAAAATGGTGGTTACAAAGTGGCTAACTTCACTGACATGCGAGGCTAGAGAAATCCTTCTACTGCACTAAGTTGAATACCTATTAGTAAATAAGGCCGAAGTTTGTAGTGTGTATTACTATTTGCCCAGTTGTTTATTTATATATTTATAATTATACAGATTGGAATTTTTTAATGCCACCTGAAGAGGATACTTCCTCTTCAGGTGGCATGTTCGATGACCGGGAGCGGCAAGCGAATTTAAAAAAATCATTGAATGTCACAGCGGTTGCCTGGACAAGGTTGCCTGTAAGAAATCGCTCCCAGCGATAAGGCCGCCCATTGTACATTAAACTGTATGCATGCTAACTACAAATTTTACTGTAATCTACTGGTGTACAATAAATAATTATCTATCTATCTATCTATCTATCTGAATGCAGTTTTCTTTCTTTTCAAAAATTTACTATCTACAGTATTAACAGTACTCTCTTAATACTGTAGATAGAAATTTGTAGTCAGCAGTGTTTAATGAACAATGGGCGGCCTTACCTATACTCTGGACGCTCATTAAACACTGTATTAAAATATGTTGTAGGTATCTATATTAGTTAACAATGTATATTCTTACTGTCAATAATGTTTTTATTATTATTATTATTATCGCTGGAAGCGATTACTTACAGGCAGCCTTGTCCAGGCAACCACTGTGACATTCAATGTTTTTTTTTAAATTCGCGTGCCGCTCCCGGTCATCGAGCTGACTAAAATCTGTAAAAGTCGCACGTTTTTTTTTTTACGTGCGCGAAATCCCCACGGATACCTCCCCACCGGAACCGGTGGAGGAGGTTATGTCGGACTCGAACCGAATAAAACGCACGCCGCCTGTGGGTCGTTTTGGTTGCCGAAGATGAGGTTGACAGGGATATCCCTCGCACCCCGGCCGACCCAGAAGTTGCACCCTGTACATTTATTGCATCGATCGTTAGGGTCAATTATAAGAATGAAATCTCTCTAACAAACTTCATAAATTAAATGGAAGAAAAACATGTTCAACGTTCAATGTTCCAGCGAGAGAGTATTCTCGTGAAAGGGCAGAATTGCATCGACCTGGACCCTGGAGCGTTCGCTAGGAAACTAATAAAACGTCCGTACCCAGCAATCTTTGGCTCGGTTCGTTGTTCAGTTCGACAAATTTAAAATCATTTGCCGACTCAATGTTCTGTTACAAGTGAATACTCAAATCTATCAGCACCTTTTGGCAGGCTTTTCGCGCTAATAAGACAAGGATCAGGGTTACCCGAATAATAAAAATACTTTTGTATTTTCTTTTTAAGAAAGGACAGTGCTCTATCTCTGAAGTTGCCAGCGTCTCCCTTGCCCAGGTTGCAGCCCATTTCTTTTTATAAGCCACGTCAGTTAGACTTCGCATCGCCTGATGGTAAGCAGAAGGCAAAGATTCAGACTCAGATAAAGTGCTCTAACGTGACGTCACAAGACTTAGAGCAGCGCCATTGAAATCTCAACTCGAATTCAGCTGTCCAATCCGTTCGATCGTTCGTAACGTTCTTAAAGCCGAATTCGAGGTGACAATTCAAATGCGCATGCTTCAACGTGACGTCACCAAATTTGGAGCATGCGCAATCGAAATCTCACCGCAAATTCAACTGTCAAATCCGCATGTGCATACAGCATATGCCTGCAGTATACGTTGTCGTACCTATGTATATACGATGCTACTTTTAGTTGAGTCTGTAAATAATATTATAAATTCTCAAATACTTCCATAGAACATGACCGCGACCTTCGACCAACAGACGGCGCCGCGAAGAAAGCGTTACCTAACAAGCGAGTTCAAAAGTCACTCTCTGTCACATACAATACTAGGAATGTGTTAAAATAATTTAACTTCTTAAGTAAGCTTACGTAATGTTTTATTAAGATTAAATTTCTAAATCTTATGGTCCGGGTTGTTAGCGAAGTCTATTCTTATGATCCGACTGCGCCAGCGAGGGTAATGTTTCTGTATATTATGGTATGACAGTGGTTTTGCTTTAGCAGAACCGAGATTTGAAATGACGAATGATGAAAAGACGAATTTGGTATCCAGTATTTGTTGTGCAGGGCTTTAATCTATAGCGTCCATCTTTTCTAATCAGTAGGGAAACGATAAGGACCCTTCTTTTTAAACTGAAATGCACTACACAGCGTCATTGTTTTTCTACAGAAGACTTTTTACTTTATTTACTACCAAATCGTATAAAACAACCGCGGTAGCCTAGTGGTATGGGTAACAGGCCTGGGGGTGACAGGTGGAGCCGCCTATCACCCTGGCAGAAGCAGGCCGCGGCGGCCGCGGCGCGCCTACGTTTCCGAGGACGAGTTGGGGACACTGTAGTCCCTACACCCGAGAAGAGGGCCAGATCGTAAGAGATGGCCCTGGGTCGGCCGGGGTGCAAGGCCTTCGGCAACCAAAAACGACCCACAGGCGCCGCGTTTTGGTCGGTTCGAGTCCGGCATAACCTCTTCCACCGGCTCCGGTGGGGGGTATCCGTGGGGATTTTGTGCACGTAAAAAAAAAGTGGTATGGGTAATGGACTGCTGAGACGAGGTCTCGGGTTCGATCCCAGGTGTTACCGTGGCACACACCAATGACTTTTCGACGTTTTTCGAAGTTATGTGTATATTTATCGCAGGTTTATAAGTGCCCGGTTAATGGCAATAGGCTCGCCACCTATTACATTGGGACCTAAACATAAACTGGCGAAATGTGGGTGCTAGCACCTCTGCCTACCCCTTCGGGGATATAGGCGTGAGTTTATGTTCATATTCAAATTGTATAAATTTTGACAGCAATACAACACCAGCGATAATGCGCTACCTATCGGGATAAATAAATAGTGTATCTCATCATTGCCTTTGATGTGCAATTACTATATGCAATTGACATACAGAGTGACAATCATGATTTTAGCCATTTCACGGATTCTTTGAAGGTCTATATGATGGCAAAAGTGTTGTATCAAAATGTCGCCCTTGTGAATAAAACGACTCGATAGATTAAACAAGAAATAATACAAGTGTTACAATGTGTAAATTTTATTCAAATGTCACTTTACATTGGTAGTGTTCTTTTCATATTACAAAATTATATATGGTTATGATAATATGAATAACATATGTTATACCACTTAGGTGGCAGTCAAGCACACGGCCCACCATGGGAAGTGGCTACCGTGCTCTATGGACATGTATAACACAGGGGAGTCATCTATGTATACAAGTCAAGATGTTAAAAAATTATGTGTCGCGGTTCCTGAAAGGCGGGAATGAATTTTGAATTTGGAACGCAACTCAGGAACTAGATAGATGATTTAACGAAGTTTAACACCTATGCTTATAGACATAGGTGCGTCTTTGTAATGTCATTAGAAATCATCATTGTCAGTAATGTTTGACAGTCTATGGTCAATACTATTTTTTTAAACTCTTTACCGCCAGTATAGTACTTGTTCGATGTAATAATTTCCATCGAACACATTTTGCTGATCTGGCGACCTAACACGGCCGCGTCAAATGCGTCGCGGCCTCAGTGCATATCTAGACAGCAAACCGAGTGCATTCATTCCATCATTTTAGGAATTAGCCTAGCACAGCTTTTTTAGTTTTTACTATAATAGCAATAAACATCGTTAAAGTCTTTAAGGATTTTAATTCCTTAGCATCCAAATAGGTCACTTAGGTCCACGTCCCTTACAGTACTAAATATGTAAATAGAAGTCATTGCTTATTATGTTTTCGAGTAAATTTCCTCGACTAGGTTATAATATACCGGCAAACTTAGTGAACAATAATTAAAAAGTACGCGCACCTATACGTACCACACAAAATGGTCAACCAATGACGCAGCCAGTGCGCCTGTGATTGCTTCAATGTCATCTATGAATGATTGTTTGGCGCGACTATAAAATCAGCCGATATATAAGAGGTTCTTGCCTAGTGGAGCTGGGATCACCACTAACATTAGTGACGAGCTATTAAAACCATAATTATATCAAGAAGATAATTATTTTTATTTACAAAAAAATAAAAGTTACAAATTTTACGCATAATACTCCTGTAAGTAGTACCATTTCTTCCCCACACTGTGTTGCCATGATCGAAAAAAAAACATAGCATGGAAATAAAACTATTTTAACGCATTCTATCGCGATTTATACGGTTTTATATGTATTATTTTAAAATTATCCCGACGTTTCGGTTTTCTTTCACAGAGAGCCTAGTTGTCTCATAGTTTCACGTGTAACCATGGAAGTCTCCCTATCAAAAAGGCTGTTGGAAAGCTACCGAAACATCGGGATTAGTATAATTAATAAAATAACACTAAACAAATCAAGATATGCTCACGTTATATTTCTATCAATAAATCAAAATTGATTGAGAAGACCACTGAGCCGGCCAGCCTGGCGACCACGGCCGGCATAACCAGGTCGAAAAGTCAGGCAAATCAAAGGTATGTACTGTACCTATACCTAGGCTATTTGAAAAGATCATCCGATTCTTCCCAATACCGCTTAATATCTTAGTATTTGCTGAAAATTTTTCATGGAGAATAAAATTTCTTATCCCAACTTTTTTTTATTTTTATAAAACTTTTCATTATTTTTAATTCCCAAAATAAGTCAGAATATAAACAATCAAATTCAGTCCCAATTTTTAATTCTTTCTAGATTCCTCATTACATTTCAAATTACTTTTATTATGAACTATACACATGTAAACGCAACGTGGACTGAGATAAATGCGATATCCTCTTGCACTCCATACATTTGCGCTAAGCGCAACTGGCGCGTGACGTCACTCGCAAGTATGATTTTATATGGAGCGTTTTCGGCCGGCTAGAAATTTAATTTTCTAAATCAAACATCTTTAAAACTGTGGGGACAGGAATGCTGACGCCGAAAATTATAAGTCATACGATCGAGCGCCCGGCGCGTTCGCCAGGCGCAACCGATCCGGGCAGCAGGTTGAACACGTCAACTCTCAGTATTAGCATTAGCAACCCTGTATAACCTTTTGTAGTTCAACTCAATTGTGTAACCTTGTCATAACCAAATTTAATGCAGTAAATATTTAATCATCCTTCTGACTTTCTTTTACTCAACAAGTACCAGTGACGAAGCGACCCCAACAAAACTATTTGTCGTAAGATAAATTATCTTTAGCATTTATATTTATACTAAAGTGATCATTTTACGACAATAAAAAAATAGTCAAATAGTCTATTCCTGTTTACATTATTGTAAATCGAGATAGAGTGCGTTGAAAACAAAGTTTTATTCCATACCATTCTATACCATTCCATTCTATACCATTCCATTCTATTCCATATCATTTCATTCCATTCCATACCATTCCATTCTATTCCATACCATTCCATTCTATTCCATTCCATTGGATTGTCTCATTCGCGCAAACTGTCGACAATATACAGCAATGCTTCGCCCTGGGTCGCGTATATGTAGTTAGTTAGCTCCTGTTGTATCTGTTGCCCCACCCTCTGCGGTGGTCATCCTTGTACTCGTCCATGCCCTGCTGTCTCAAGCGTTCCTCTGGGTCTTCATCTTCTTCCAAAACTTCCTGCAATTACAAGAAAAATATATAAAATATGAGAAACGATAGCAAAGTGTTTTACATTTGGTAAGAATTAACACCCACATTTCACCAATAATTAAATTCGGTCCCACGTAATAGAGGGAAAGCCTATTGCCATCTTCCGGGCGCTATTGTTGACTCGAGCCATGCATCTGAGGCTGAGTCTTGGCTGAATATATCTGTCTGATGTTAAGCAGCCCTATCCCTTTGTCGCCTTGTACGACACCGCATGGGAAGAGATGGGATGGCCCAATTTCTACTCTGCCGGGAACCACGCGGCTATCACGCGGCACTATATAAAGGGTTCCTATAAGCCGATTCCTGCTGGCTTTTTGATGTCATTAACTCAAACCTCTCCGCCTAGGTGGCAGACTAACTCACGGCCCACCTGATGGGAAGTGGTTACCGTGGCCTACGGACGTGTGTAACACCAGAGGCGTTACACTCGCGCTACCGACGCGTTTAGTGGGTTCTGTACTAATATACTACTCAATTTTGATATCCGCCGCGTGTAGAATTTTGGCCACCCCATCTCTTCCCATGCGGTGTCGTACAAGGCGACTAAGGGATAGGGCTGTTTAACATCAGATAGATATATACAACCCAGACTCAGACTCAGATACATGGCTCGAGTCAACAATAGTGACCGAAAGACGGCAATAAGCCCACCACCTATTACGTTGCACCGAATTCAATGATTGGTGAAATGTGGGTGTTAATTCAACTTACCTAACTCTCCGGGGATAAAGACGTGATTATATAGTATGTATGTAATTTTGATACTGGTTCGACTCTTCCACGAACCCAAGTGTCATGCAAGAGTGGAATTTCCGAGTGTGAAGTAGAACACATAGATATATAACAATAATTCAACGTACACATATTGATAACTCACTTGTACTTTTCCACATTACTTTATTACTTAGGTGTAATAAGTAATAAAGTAATGTCCAGTAATGAGCCAGAGCTCGCTGGACAATTTGTGCTGTCAGTGGGAAGACTAAAGGCTTGTCCTGCTTTGTCTTCTACTGACGGCACAGAAACTCTGTACTTACAGGGTTGGCAGCGCGACTGTGACTCCTCTGGTGTTACAGACGTCCATAGGTCACTGTAACCACTTTCCATCAGGTGGGCCGTGTGCTTGTCTGCCGACTAAGTGGTATAAAAAAAATTAAAAAAAAATGTGGATAAGTACAAGTGAGTTATCAATATGTGTAACAACAAACTCCACCAAGTGCCATCAATCTACAGTATAAATAGTATAATTTAACGTACTTTACGTATTTGGTCGGCTTCGTCCCCGTCAGCCTCCGTAGATGCGATGGTCGCGTGAGGTATGTTCGTACCGGAAGCGGGGAAACTGTGGGCATGTAACACAAACATTTAATAATGTTAACGGGAATTAACGCGATATTTTTTTTTTATCACTTAGGTGGCAGACAAGCTCACGGCCCACCTGATGGAAAGTGGTTACCTTGGCCTATGGACGTGTGTAAAACCAGAGGAGCCACACCACTCGCGCTGCCGACCCTGTATAAGCACAGACTTTTTGTGCCGTCAGTGTAGAGGACAAAGCAGGACAAGTCTTTAGTCATCCCACTGACAGCACAAATTCTCTAGTGAGCTCTGGCTACCCTACTCACCGCTGGGAACACAACACGAAGTTATTATAACCGCGGTATTCTCTCAATTGGGCTGAAATACCACCGTGTCCTACTGTATGGTCAATCATTCTTCTATACATATTGTATAATAGGTCTTTGACGCCTTAACCCCCCCTCCCCTCCCCTGCCAAAGGTGAGATTGCTCTGGCATATCCCTCAAGCTCCAGGTGGCCCCTTCGCGTGTAAAAGCGCGGTGTCCCTATCATCTCGACCTGTTTGTGCTTGCTAGGTAGACAGGCAGCTCCACCTGGCTACTTAGCACACCCCTAGGACCGCGGTCATGGAGTACTGAGGTCGTAAAGGTAGTAGATAAAAACTGTATTCTTAGAGTAATAAAGTTCAATAGTTCGGTAGGTCAGTACTCACATGCCCTCCCTGACCCTCTGGTCGTAGAACTCCTCCACCGTCATGGCGGGGAGTGCGGGGTAGCCGGCGCCGAACACGGCCTTCTGCGCGGCGTCGCGGGCGATGATCACCGGCCGCAGCGGCACCCGCGGCCGCTCCTTGGGCTTCGGCTCTGGAACAACACTCGTTTAATAAGAATAGTGACACCCCTACACGTAGACTGCATCATCAGACGTCACCAGATCTATGCATCCGTAGATGGACCACCGCATCTGTAGGTCCATCACGGAGCAGCAGACAGCCGGAAACATTTTATAGTATAATATCTGCCAGAATATTATTACTATTGCAATGCTCGCCTCACCTCCCGCATGCTTAGCCATATACTCCAGTATCGGCTTCTCCTGCTCAAGGCTGCTCAGCTCGTCCAGCGCCTGGTTCACGAAGCTCTGCAGCAGCGTCTGGAAGTACTTCCTCTTGGTCTCCTCGTCCGCTGATGACGTCATCGCTTTGGACAGACTCGCAACTTGTTCTTGAAGCTGTTTCATTTCTTTGAACCTTTTGATTTTGGCATCTCGGGTTTGTACCTGTAAACATGTACCATTTTTTAAAATTGAAGCCATTAATTTTTAAATCCTATTATACATACATATATACAATCACGCCTTTATCCCCGGAGGGTTAGGCAGAGGTGAATTAACACCCACATTTCACTTTGAATTCGGTCCCACGTAATAGGGGATGAGTCTATTGTCGTCTTCCGGGCACTATTGTCGACTCGAGCCATGCATCTGAGGCTGAGTCTGGGCTGTATATATCTGTCTGATGTTAAACAGCCATATCCCTTAGTCGCCTTGTACGACACCGCATGGGAAGAGATGGAGTGGCCCAAATTCTACTCTGCCGGGAACCACACGGAGGATATCAATCTACGGTATATTTTGTATAGGGGCCGTTTAAGTATTACGTTGTCGCGGGGGAGGCCGGGGTGCGAGGGATACGCATGCCAATCTCACCTCTGACAACCAACAACGACCCACAGGCGCCGTGCGTTTTAGTCGGTTCGAGTCCGACATAACCTCTCCCACCAGCTCCGGTGGGGGGTATCCGTGGGGATTTTTCGCACGTAAAAAAAACCCCCCATGTCATCAAAAATATGCAGATTCTATGTTAGAATACATACATATAATCACGCCTTTATCCACGGAGAGTTAGGCAGAGGTGAATTAACACCCACATTTCACCAATCATTGTATTTGGTTCCACGTAATAGGGCCTATAGTCTATTGCCGTCTTCCGGGCACTATTATTGACTCGAGCCATGCCATCTGAGACTGAGTCGAGGGTGTGTATATCTGTCTGATGTTAAACAGCTCTATCCCTTAGTCGCCTTGTACGACACCGCCTGAGAAGAGATGGGGTGGTCCAAATTCTACTCTGCCGGGAACCACGCGGCTCTTCTATGTTAGTATACACTTACTATATTGGTAATCTTAGCTTGTTCACTCTGCGGCCTGTCTGTGGTTTTACTGTCAGTACTCGGTTGGGGCACCTCAATATCTGTGACACCATAGTCCTTGCATCTCTGTAGGAAATCTCTGAAACATTGAATATTTGTATTACCATGGGCAAGCACTTGCATACTATAATTTCATATGGTATATAAAACACTTAGGGGCCAAACAAGACCCGAGGCCCTGGGACTGCTGGGGAGCGAGGGGTATACCTGTCAACCTCAATAACAAACAATAACACCGCATAGGCACCATGCATTTTGGTTGGTTCGAGTCTGACACACACAGTGAATTAAAGTGTAACTTCGGCAGTGAAATAAAAGCCTCAAAACTAAAGTGATCAGGCATAGCTTCTACCCATGAACGCAATTAGCATTTTAATTATATAGCCTCAAGCAAACTATAAGTATTAACTATAAAGTGCAATAAAATAATAAATAAGGTAATCGTCGAGTATAGTGTTCAACAACACTGGAATGCGAGAAAAAAATTCCTAAAGCATTAGTCATTTCTAACCGAACAGTGCATTCAAATAATTAAATAGTACAAAACTGATCATAAATTTCGTAATGGCTGAGAAGTAGTACCGTGGTCTAGAGGCTTACAGTGCCGACTTTACTTTCGAACATAAGGTGGAATGTTCGAAACCAGGTTGAATAGGATTTGTCTTTTTGGGTTGTCTTATTTGATTTTCTAAAGTATATTAACGACTACACAAGCCATAGACTTGGGACTGTATTAATTAGACTTATCCGAAAATATTAACTTCGTCTATAGAACGACATCTAGTGATAATAACTCGAACGGCAATCGATAAGTGAAAGATGCCTTTGAAAGCAAAAATAGTGGTACATAAAAGCAACAAGATGTCGCCACTTGTAGTCTGTCGGGCATGTAAAAGGCAAAGAATCCGAAAAGACACTGTGACATGTACAGTGTGCAAAAACCACTATGACTATGATTGCATCGGCGCGGCAGTAGGCGCAAAACATGCAAAATACATGAACATAAGTGCTTGGACGTGTGGCGAATGTAAACAAAAATCGAAGGAACGAAACACACCTGTTACTGATCAGTCATTTGTAACTCTGAGGAAGAAACAAAGCTCACTATGTCACAAAGAACTCTCCCCGGTACGCTCAACTAGCTGCCCGGCAGATGCAGGGGGCTCTCCTACTGATTCGGATATCCATCAGGAGGACCTTCTAGCCTCGACATTGAACATTACTACTACTACATTAAACGATACTGTAGGCATAACTGATCAGCCCTTATCAAGAAGTATGGACTGCAATGCGACTGATCTACTGACACTACAGGAATTGCAGGATATGCAAGAATCCTTACAAACACTACAATTGGAACTAAGCAGCACGCAGAATGAGCTTGAAACCATTATTCTCGAAAACAATGACCTTCGCGAACAAAATATAAAATTGAGAAAGGACAACAACACATTAAAAAATCTGCTAACCGAAACAGTATGCAAAACACCAATGAGAAAGGGTAAATATTCCCTACAGCGGATAGAAGTAAGTGCTTTATGCACACCATCCCGGCGCTCGCAATCGGCAGTGACAGACGCCAGTGGAATGGTCGCATTGATGCAGGATACCATCGTGGACTTGGAACACCAATTGAAAGAAGCGAGAATGGAAATAGATGTTCTCGGCGAAAAAATCTGCACGCTGCAACAGTTGATCCAGGCAACTCGTAGGGAAAATGTTATCTTATATCAAAGCAATTCTGCTGCAAAAGAAGAAACCACTAGCTTTCATATATCGAACGAATCAAAAAATAAACTGTGCATTTTGACTAATTTAAACTTCTATGGTTCGCGGAATATAATTGATAATACTTTCGGGTGCCATTTTGATTGTTGTAGGTATGTACTTGCGAACTGTACTGTAAAACATCTATTAAGTAACATTGACGGTAAGTTGCGAGGCTTCGGTATGAATGACTACTGCATTATTATGCTGAGTGGCAACGAAATAAAATATGCAGACAGCAAGGATTTAGTAATCACTATAAGGGAATCCTTAAAACATATAAATTACACAAATATTATAATATGTACTCCAACATACATTTGCGGGGCCCCTATATATAATTATAAAATTGAATTGTTTAATAGCCAGCTGATTCAGGAGCTGTCCAGCTCTGCTTATGCGTATTACTTTGATACCAACAGCTACCTCTCCTTTGACATGTTCTCGATCAGTTCAGGTCTAATAAACAGAAATGGCATGAGAACTGTTTATAAGGCAATCATGGATAACATATACAAAGACATATGTATATATGCCCCCTTTCGTACCGCAACTAGAAGTAAGCAAAACCTTTCCCATTTTTTTCTTGAATAGTAATGAAACTAGGCAAAAACCTATCAAGAAAATAAATAGTATTAAGAAAAAAAAACCCAGAAATAAAATACACGTTATGAAAAGTCTAATGTACTATCAGAACGTAAGGGGTTTACGTACTAAGACCACCATTTTCTACAAAAATATGCTTTGTAATTCCTATGACATTGTAACTCTCACTGAAACATTCCTTAATGGTTCGGTAAATGACGCTGAATTGTTTCCGCCAAACTATACTGTACTGCGGAAGGACAGGCGCGGTGACACTGGATATGGTGGTTTATTGCTGGCTGTTAAAGATTGCTATACAGTAAAAAGGATAACTGATATAGACGGATTAACTGATGACAAGGAAGTGTTATTTGCGTTAATATCAAAGAAAAATGTTAACTTGTGTTTATGTATTGTGTACCTGCCGCCTAGTTGTAAGGCTGAGCAGTATTTGGATGTACTATCATGTATAGAGAACGCCATTAGTGCCTACAGTGCTCATAGGTTCGTGGTAGTGGGTGATTTTAATCTTAATTCCTGTTCCAAAAAAACTGTGTCGCAATTTGAAATGTTTTTGGAATTCTGTAGGCTGCGGCCTTGTAGGGATATTTACAACAATATTAAGGATAAATACATCCTAGACCTGGTTCTAACCACTGACGATCCTAAAAATGTCAACATAGTATCCGATATCGAGCCTCTTGTAAAATTAGATACCGGTGCAGAACACCCTGCTCTGGAAATATATTTGACTGTGTTTAAAACTAATTTAGTAATCAATCCCCCTTCTCTACCGGTGCGCGACAGCTCGAAGTACACTGGCCCCGAGTGGAACTTTCGCAGAGCGGATTTTTATGGGCTATATGCTGAAATTACATGTTTAGATTGGAACGACCTTTTTATGCAGACTGACATTAATGTAGCTGTAGATACCCTATACAAAAAGTTATACGGTGCAATCAGTAACCACGTCCCTCAAAAAAGTATCCCGCACAGTCAACAATATATATATCCAACATGGTTTACTGGAGAGATAATACATTATATAAAATTAAAGCATTATAATCTAATAAAATTTAGGCAAAATGGATTGGAATTCAATTGGGAGCTATATAAATATTATAGAACTAAAGTCAAGGCTCTTATTAATAGTGCGTATCAAAGTTATTTAAATATCGTAGGCCAGAAAATAACTAATGATCCTTCTAAATTTTGGGAATATGTTAGGAACAAAAAGAAGAACAGACAGCTGAGCAAGGAGTACACGTATAAAGGTAGAACAGTTCAGGGACAAGAAGCTACTGACTCCTTTGCAAGCTACTTCAGTTCTGTTTTTCACAAAAATATTCCGCAATTAAACCCACAGATGGCGGATCATAATGCGCATGGTCACCAGATTAGCATCCCACAAATCAATGGGGCTGACCTCAGAATTGCAGCACGGCGTCTCAAATCAGCATCGGCGCATGGACCGGACAACATACCTCCTTTCATCGTTAAGGATTGTCTATCGGTCCTCGAGGAACCACTACTGTACTTATATAATCTTGCCCTACAGCAGTGTTCCTATCCTAGTGGTTGGAAAGTTTCGCGTGTTACGCCGGTTCCCAAAAATGGGACATCAATAGATGTTAGTAATTATAGACCTATAGCAATATTGTCAGTATTCGGTAAATTATTCGAGGCTGTCCTCAATAGACGTATCACATGTCAAGTGCGTACTCTTTTGAATGACTCGCAGCACGGTTTCCGTCCAGCGCGCTCCACCTTAACCAATCATATAAACTTTGTAGATTATTTAAAAACAAACGTAACGTCAGGCTGTCAAGTAGATGCGGCATACTTTGATTTCGAAAAGGCGTTTGATCGCGTAGATAATGATATCCTCCTAAGTAAGCTTTCATCAATAGGATTCGATAATCAGCTAATGAGATTTATTGCTGATTATCTCAAAGACAGAAGACAGTATATTAGACTGGGAAACCATAGATCACAGGACTATTATACGAGGTCAGGGGTCAGTCAGGGAAGTACTCTTGGGCCAACTCTGTTTCTTCTCATGATTAATGATCTACCTAGTGTCCTATCCCGATCGAAATGTCTTATGTTTGCTGACGATTTGAAGTTGTTCACATCAGTCGGGAGCATTGATGATTGCGGGGCCCTACAGCGGGATATTGATGCAGTTGCAGAGTGGAGTGCAACTAATAAACTATCATTAAACATCTCGAAGTGCAAATTGATTACCTTCACGCGGTCCCGTTCACCAATAGTGATGTCGTATACGTTGTGTGGAAAGCAGCTTGAGCGTGTTACGACAATACGAGATCTCGGCTTAACGTTTGATTCAAAGTTAAACTTCCATGAGCACATAAATGAAACGTGTAAGGCAGCCAATAGATCACTGGGGTTCATACTTAGGACAGCATCCCAATTTAATGACGTTCATTTAGTAAAGCTCCTATACTACGCGTATGTGAGAAGTAAATTGGAATACAATGTCATTGTATGGAGCCCGTATGAAGTGACTTATGCTCTAATGATTGAAAGAATACAGCGCAGGTTCGCCCGGTATCTTTACAGGCGCTCACACGGATATTATCCTTTTCTATATCCCTCCATGTTTGTCATAGGTATGGTAGGTTTGGTAACCCTCGAGCTGAGGCGAAATTTCATACACGTAGTGCACTACTACCTGGTACTGAACAATAAGGTAGATAATCCATCAGTCATGGAATGTATACATTTCTATGTGCCAGATAATTATATGCGTGCCACTGGACGTCGTCAGCATTGCCTTCTCGCAAAGCCACCGACATGGCGTTTGGCTCAGGCTGCCACTTGCCCCACCTCAAGGGCGATAGATTTAATTAATGGTTTGCTACAAGCGAATCCAGATATAGATTTATTTTTTGACAACATATATCTAATGGCAAAAAACGTCTTATCATTTTTTAATGCACCTTCGTAAGGTGTTTTTTCTCTGGTACAATTAATATTAGTATTGCAATTTATTAGTTATTTTAATATTGACTCTTCTAATTAGTTGACTTTTGATTATTTAGATTACTTAATGATTGTTTTAGATTATTATTGATTAATGTTCATTGGGAATATTATTTGAATGTTTTTATTGCTTGATTATATATTGTAATGAATAGCTTATTATTTTCAAATTGATTACTGTAATTATTTGTAATTCTAATATTAACTATTCTAATTGTTTGTTATTTTAATATTTGTATTTGACAATTGAATTGCATGGTATTAGTTAAATATTAATTAGTATAACATTATAAGCGCTTTGGTGCTATTTCACTGTAAGCTTGTATTGTCTGTGGAAATAAATAAATAAATAACCTATGCAACACCAGGAGAGTTAACCAACCCTGTAAGAACAAAGAGTTTCTGTGTCATCAATGGAGAAGACAAAGCAGGGCAAGCCATTGATCTTCCCACTGACAGCACAAAAACTCTCCAGTGAGCTCTGGCTACCCTAATCACCGCCAGGAGCAACACGAGGTTATTATGGCCGCTGTATTCTCCAAATATTAGTAGGAATTTGTATTAATAGATGAGGTTTTGGAGAAGGTTTATTTCCCAAACTAAACTAAAAGAGGGAGAAAGAGCAGATGGACCCTGGGCTCTGAGGTGAAAGCCTCGAATGCCACTGTACATAACGTTAAGAATATGATGTTTTGGTATCTTACCTAAAATAAATTTCAGCGACATTAATTAGATCAATGCGAGGCTGGTTGCTAAGCTTCAAAGTGAGTGAGCCGAGTAGTGCCGGTAACAGCAGGTACTGTAACGTCTCAGTAGGTAGCTCTTCAAGGCTCTCATTTCTACTGAACATGCCTGACAATGACACAAGGTTTGTAGCCTTCTCAAATTTCTTTATAGCTATTTTGACACTCATCTGAAAAAATTCAGAAGAATATCATCATTTTAAGATTTAAGTATTTATTTATAACATATAAAATAATTAAAACATAAATACACAAAACAAACTCGCTATCATGTCGCGTCAAACAACCCACTCCGCATCGCGGCCCTGGGAGTGAGGGTTCTCACGCTCTCCACCTTGCTCGCGGCGATGGTTCGCTGCGCGGATGCGTGGGCGGCCGGCGCCTCCTTCTGCGAGCAAGTAATGCTCGTGAAGGAGGAGGCGGGGCGGGAGCGGCAGCGGGAGCGGTGAGGGATCGCAAGACAAGCTGCCCGCGTACGAAGGCAACTCGGGCGTCGGAGGTCGATGAACGACCTCCGCCCCCCATGAGCGCCGGCCTGGGGGTGACAGGTGGAGCCGCCTGTCACCCTGGCAGAAGCAGGCCGCGGCGGTGGCGCGCGTGGCGCGCCTCCCCGTTTCCGGGGACGAGTTGGGGACTCTGTTGTCCCCACACCCGAGAAGAGGGCGAGGGATATGCCTGTCAACCTCACCTTCGGCAACCAAAGCGACCCACAGGCGGCGTGCGTTTTAGTCGGTTCGAGTCCGACATAACCTCCTCCACCGGCTCCGGTGGGGAGGTATCCGTGGGGATTTTGCGCATGTAAAAAAAAAAAAACCCATTTCGCATCGTTCCCGGCGCAAAGGTGCCCCTGATGCTGGCCGCGTTGCCCCGCTGAATCGCAATAGCCAACCTTTGCCCCAGGAACGAGCCGGATCGTAAGTCACCGCCTTGGTCGTGGATGCGGCGGCCAATTTGGTCGTGGGTGCGGCGGCCAATTTAGCCAATTTGGCCAATTATTTTAGGTAATAATATATTATTCAGATATAGCTAGAATAGGCTGACTATCCTAGTCAGTGTTTTGCACGCACAATGGCCCAAAAGGAAGCTAAGTGTGGACAAGCGAGTCCCTTTCCATTCCATATTATTCAGATGGCAGTTGCTTCATGAGTAATATCGAAGTTTAGCCAACTCCACAGTAGGACTGGTAAAGCAGACCCCATACTCCGAGGTGAAAGCTTCAGGTGCGACTGGGATTAACGCTAAGATCAAGATGAAGAGAAGAAGACAGTAGTAATACTAGTATAGAGCTGTGTTTATTCTAAGCAGATCCCAGACTCTGAAGTGAGGGCTTCAGATGCAATGGGGATTAATATAATGATAATAGTGTTTATTTTTTCTGTAAGCTAATATAAATAAATATATATAATACAATCACACCCACATACTCACAAAGTGGTAGGCAGTGAGTCATTATGCACAGACACATATCACCTATAATATCAATTCTACAAATAACAATTTCAAAGGATGCATAACAAATATTACAGGAATCAGCTTTTGAAAATTCAAATTGGGAGTTTGTTTTTAACTCAAAGAATTCGAGTTTTATTTCTGTACTGAGAGACAAACAAATAATAAACTCATGGAATAGCTAAAAGGACGAAGATTCTAAATAAAAAGAATACAGTTTCTCTTCTAAACAGATCTAAACATTTTTGTATGTAGCTCAATCTTACAACAATAACGTCGCAATATTTCACTATAAGACAATGAATATATTAGTTTTTATTAACGTGATGAATAAGTTAGCCGTACTTTTTCGCTAAATGCTCATTAAATAAAATAAATTCCACTTACTTGTACCGGATCACTGTTGGTCGCCTCTTTTCCTGTGTCTATTTCATTAAATAACTTCATAGCGTCATCAAATATCTTCTTAAGAGGCTCTTCGTCCGTTGATACTCCAGCATCGACATTTGACATGATTATTTCTGATGTAAAAGACAAACAGCAAGTAAATAATTCGCCAAAAAAACAAATATTTTCCACAGAATCAGTCTGCTGATCGATTGACACTACGGTGACATTGACGTAATTGTTGTAATGTTACCAGTGCAATAATAAAAAGGAACTGCCATATTTAGTATACTCTATGCTGTTTTTAAATCTTTATCAAAGATTTCGTTTCCAAATAGTTTTTAATTGTTTCATGCAATAATTAGTGGCTAACACAGGCCGACACATCAACCTTTATGTGCTGGCTATTTAATAAATACGTTACATTTGTTGTTATCTATTTATTAATGTGCCATTGTTGATTTATGGTTTACGGAACGTTTTATATACTACTAAGGTAGAAAACAAGTATAGCACCTATCTATACGATAGTATGTCGTTACATTACACATCTTACTTCTTACAGAGTGGAAGGAGAGATAAATAAGGAGAATTAAAAAAATAAGTGCTTAACTCTGCCTAATTTTAACCCAATTCACCATCAATCAGCAATTTAAAAAAAGTTTATATAAGCAACTACAAAGTGTTTTTATCTACAAAGTAATTTTTAGTAGCTATAGTTCACGTAATTAGTCCAACTTACATAATGACCACTTAAGTAATGACCACTTAAAACCTTACTTCTACAGACATTCAGCTTTATAAAAACAAAAAAAAGTACCTACCTACCAAACAAGTTATAACATTTTTTTTATGATGGTTGAAACTGAGTTTATGTTGTTTTAAAGTCACGAAGTTGAAAGTAACTGTAAAACAATAGCGATACTGAAGTAATTGCACATCACTTCTTCAGAAATCAAGTAGCTAGTCCATGATCTACTCTGTCAGAGTACCCACGTTGTTTCTGCTACTTCTATAAAGTTTTTATATTTATACAACTTAAGTGGCAGACAAGCACGCGGCCCACCTAATGGAAAGTGGTTACCGCGACCTATGAACGTGTGCAATACCAGAGGAGTCACACCCGTGCTACCGACCCTGTAAGGACGGAGATTTTCTGTGCCGTCAGTGCAGAAGTCCTTTGGTCTGGAGATTTATTGTGCTGTCAATCAGCACAACAACTCTGCAGTGAGCTCTGGCTACCCTACTCACCGCTGGGAACACAACACAAGGTTATTATAGCCGCGGTATTCTGTAGGGCGGAGGTACTTTCCCAGTCGGACTGCTCAATTGGGACGGGAATACCGCCGTGTCCTACCTCCTGTTATAGTTTTTTATTTATAGACTGACTCAAGAACACTGACTACATGATCATGAACAGTTGAAAAAAAAACTTACAATATTTTTATCACTAAGTAAGTAGATATGGATTATAATACATAATATCTTCTCTGTTGCTGTCGTTGAGTATCAAAATAGTCTAAAAAACCAGCCAAGTGCGAGTCGGACTCGAATACAAAGAGTTCCGTACTATTATCAATACAATTTTATCATAACTCTTTTTAGTTTCACTGTCTCGTATTATTAATATTGAAACTGCTAGCCAGACAGACAAGCAGACAGACTGACAGTGGAGCCTTTGTACTAGGGTTCTGTTTATATCCTTTAGGTACGGAACCATAAAAATTAAGAAGTACTTAAGTTACCTACTCAGCAAATTGTTAGAATTTCTCCAAGTAAACAATTGACCGAGTTTAGACATAAATTTGGTAATGTCTGAATGACCTAACCTAAGATAACTGAGAGTTGTGGTGTACGCGCAATACCCACGCCGTAATGGCGGTAATGTCGCCTTGCGGTGCAACGTTCACCACAAAAGTGCATCTAAAGCAACACGGGCTCAGTTATTTTGTTTATTAGTAACTACTATTTGTATTGAATGCTAACAGCTACTTATTTTCTTCTTTTTTTTCAAAATCATTAACTAGAGCCTATTGCAGTAAGTAAACGAAAGCGTGGTTGTACCAAACAGACCGGAGGCGAACTATTGTAGCAAAAGCTGTGAACTTTGGAAAGACTTGGAGCGAAATGAAGTGTGAAGCTCAACACGGCCTCCGCCCCATCTAAGGGTCTTAGGACCTTAAGTCAATTACCTATTGCAATACGTAAGATTTGATTATTACTCAGTAGTGGAATTTCTCAATGACAAGTCTCTAAAAAATTAAAAAGTAGTTTTACTGTTTCTTGTTCTTTTGACATTTTAATTTAGAATTTGACTTAAAATATTATTTATTACTAGTAACTTCTTTTGGATTAATCAATATTTTTGACGATGAATTTCAGATGCTTTATTATTATATTTCATTTGAATTGTGTGAACATTATCACAAAAGACTAATAAAATAATGTAATATTTGCATGCCATTACTGGTGATAATACATTCTACTTATTTTATTTTTAGCGACCAACTTATTACGACTGTATTATGCAAATAAATGAATGAATGAATGAATATTTCCTCTCTCTGACTCCTTCCATTATTCCATTTTATTTAAATAGATAAATACAAGAGGAACTTGTGGTTACTCTCGTACTTATATAACCCCTAACGCTGAGGGAATAGCGAACTCTAATGCAGCTCGTCTGTCAATCAGTAGTGTACCGTTGAATGTTTGGATGGACACCCATACTACTCTTTTGAATTTTTATTTAATGACTTCTGCAAATGAGTGAGAGTCGGGCTAAGATCGGTCGAACCAATAACCATACTGACGTATACAGTAAAGAGTAACTTAGAAAGAAAGAAAGAGTATATTTATTCATATATAAACGTACGAAATACTACACATAACAGAATTTATGACTAAGAATTTTTATTATTAGAACAATTTCAAACGCCTAGTATATATAAATAGCAATTTTTTTTTACCAGACGTCAGGCGTTTTATTGCAGAAAGCATATTTTTTTTATTTTGTTCATGAAAATTCCCGCTATGCGCTATAGGTTTATAAATGAAGTGAAATTTCGACCATAATAAAAATACGTTTAAAATTCAGTTTTGATCTAATCTTAATCTTCCAAATTTCAAAAATGATCACTTGGTTGTATTGATTTGTACCAAAGTACTTACGTAACATAATTTTCTCTCATTTACCTTTTTTTACCTTTGTTATTGAGAGATAGAGATTACATAAAGAAAGAAAGAAAGAAAGAATGAAAGAAAGAAAAAAGAAAGAAAGAAAGAAAGAAAGAAAGAAAGAAAGAAAGAAAGAAAGAAAGAAAGAAAGAAATATTTATTTGGTGTAAGGTGGTCACAGAGATAACAATAACCAACAATATAAAAAAAACCATCATCATCGAGACCGAATTTTGAACATAAGCATTTTCATTATGAAAATGATTCTTCCAGTTGCACTCGTTCATAAACGGGACTGACTGTACCTGCTAGAGTAGAGTAGCACGTATTCAATCGCCTACATATGGGATAAATGAACAATAGTACTCGGACAATATGTCACCACTAGCTACACAAAGATCATGCAGCAGTAAAGTGCCAGTGGCCGCCAAGTAAGGACGGATATCTACCACACATGTAAGTTATTGTTCGAATCCCTCCTAGCGGAAACACGAGAGCGTGGTCTCGACCTCCCGACCCCACAAAAGGTTTAGTTTAGGATTTATTGACTACGTCCTTTGCTCGTTTCAAATGCGAGTGTTGTGTTCGAAATTTAAATTAATATTAGCTTAAATAATCATTTATTCAATTAATTATATTCAAAAATTTAATAATTCATAATCATATTGTACGTCTTATCAGACATGCCACAGTGATACCTACTTATTTATGTAATTAATAACATCTTCTATTACCTGTGACAAACAATAAATGCATTTGATTTGAATGTTTTTTTGCGTTTAGATATCACAACATTTTAATTAAACCATTAAATTGGTTTGACATCTTATTTACTTTTAGCGTTTTGTTATAGCAAAGGTTAAATGAAACCCTTAGACACAGATAATATAATAGAATTCTCCTTAGGTAAATGTACTCCTTGGTAGTTTTAAACCAACTTTTTAGTTGAAACACGTTTTTTAGTGGGGGTTGGGTTAGTAACAAGAGAATATTTATGTTATAATTTGAAGTCTATACTTACGTATTGTGTATTTTTTGCAATAGTTTTGAACTAGGTTCATGTAATTTGCCTACAATTATTTTGTTTTCCATGACATACTGTGCGAATCACGACATCTACGACACGGTATTTCCATAAACATACAGATTGTATTTGTATCATGCGTACATATTGAATGCACTTCATAACCTTCAATGATTTTTATGACATCTGTAAACTATGTTAGGACCCAGGGTTAGGCCAATAGATCATCATCTCACGACATCTTGATCTGAGTGCAAATCCCATTTATATCTTAAGCTGGAGCTCGGGGTCCGGCCTGCTTCCTATCCTTATGGATAGTGGATAAGTTTCAATTGGATATTTTTGTAAACCGGACTCAGGAGTACCCGTTTACAAATAAGGTTGACTTTCCTTTGTGGGCCTCATATACCGGTAAATATACATAAATACATACATACATATAATCACACCTTTATCCCCGGCGGGTTAGGCAGAGGTGAATTAACACCCACATTTCACCAATCATTAAATTCAGTCCCGCATAATAGGGGAATGGAATGGGACTCCTTTGTCCGCATTTAGCCTCCTTTTTTGGGCCATTGTGCGTGCAGGCAGGCTGGCTCCACCCACACGTAATAGGGGTTGCCGTCTTCCGGGCACTATTGTTGACTTGAGCCATGCATCTGAGGCTGAGTCTGGGCTGTATCTGTCTAATGTTACACAGCCCTATCCCTTAATCGTCTTGTACTACACCACATGAGAATAGATGGATTAGTCCAAATTCTACTATGTCGGGAACCACACGGCTACTGCCGGGAACACCGATAAATATCCGCCCAAATAGGTACTAATACACCGTTACATACAATACTTACATAGTATAGGAAGCGTCTGCATAACATCTATTGTACATATTTCATTCCGACTAGTAGACATGAGAACGATCGTACACGCGGAACAACTCACGAGCACATGTTTCCACTAGTAAGAGAAGGGGATTTTTGCAAGGATACCAACGAAAAAAAAAGCGAATTAAAAAGTAAACAATTAATTAATTTAATGTGTGATTAACTCCGGACCCGATACGTCGCCTTCTCTATTAAATCCCCTCCATATTAAGTCATCAGTCGACAGTTCATCTTTTTGGGTTCTGGATTCTAACATATCTGCTTCAAGGTTTATTCCGGTGAGGTTAAAGCTCGGGTTTCCGAACGCAAATAATGTACCTGAATATCACAACTTATATCTACAAGCATATGTACTGAAAAAAAAAACGATATTTCTTTATACCACTTAGACGACAGACAAGCACACAGCCCACCTGACCCTCATTTCTACTAAAACAAAACCAGTGTCATACCACAGACACTGCAAAAAATGGCATTAAATTTTAAACTTTATTTGTTTACTCCTTAAGGTCAAAATTAAATTAAATGCATTACACTTTCTTATTCATTCTGCAAAAAACCTTTTAAATTTTGGACTTTATCGGCATTGGCTTAGAGTCTAAAATTAAATGGATTTTTTAACCGTGTCCATGGTGCGTCAGTGGTTTTACTTTAGCAGAATGCACTGCCATACCACAGACACTGCTGGACTCTGTAGTCCCCACACACCCGAGGAGAGGGCCAATTCGTGAGAGATGGCCCTGGGTCGGCCGGGGTGCGAGGGATATGCCTGTCAACCTCACCTTCGGCAACCAAAACGACCCACAGGCGGCGTGCGTTTTAGTCGGTTCGAGTCCGACATAACCTCTCCCACCGGCTCCGGTAGGGAGGTATGCGTGGGGATTTTGGGCACGTAAAAAAAACCACAGACACTGCTAAAAAAATCATTTAATTTTTAGACTTTAAAGAAATGCTGTTAAAGTCCAAACTTAAAATAAGTTTCATTACACTTTTTCAATCACTCTGCAAAACAAGAGTGATTGAAAAAGTGTAACGAAACTTTTTTTATTTTATTTTGTACTTTAATATAATATCGACAAAGCAAAAGACAAAGCAGGACAAGCCTTTGGTCTTCCCCCCGACTACACAAAAAGTCTCCAGTGAGCTCTGGCTACCCTAGTCACGTTCATTTTCATGGAATCTTTCATGCATAACTACCTGACCTATTAACAGTAATCAAATGCGTAGTAGTCTGTTATTAAATTACTTACATAAACAGCAAATATATGCCTATTAATTTGTATAATTAGCTATCTGTCACCGTCTGATTAATATACGGAAATTACCTAATTAAATAGGTTGAGGACTCAGGTCGGCTGCTGTGAAATGGGGTTACCTAGACTCGTGGGGTGGTGGTTGTGATTGTGGTGCACCTCTGCAGTCGATGGACCACCTCCTGTTATACCCACTGTGCCCCTATACCTGCACAATTACTGACCTGAATGAAGCGACGGAAGGTGCGGTCAAGGTCGCCGAATTTTGGCCTGGGCGCATTTAGCTTCTATTTTTTTTAATTGTTGCCATTGACACGTAGAAGACCAAATTAAGAGAAATGTATCGGTATATTGCTCTCAACGTCACCGTAAGACGGATATGTGTAGTAAGATTTGGATGGCTTCCAGTGAGGTTCGGTGGCTGAGTTGTCAGCGCATTCCCCCTGTAAGAGAAAGACCGAGTTCGAATCTCGTCTGAAGTGATTCAAAACAAATTCCTGTCTTAATCGATTTGAATAGTCGCGTTGCAATATGTTGAATATCTTTCCACTTGCATTCGAAGCCTTCATTTCGGCATCTAAAGCCACTTTTCCCAATGTGTCTTCCTCCATTTTGCGCCAATGAACAATGAGACCATTGACACGCATGTCATTCCTTGCGACTTACGACATCAAAGCAACAATTCTTGGGTCGCCCCCTCCCATCTGAGCTTGGCTAGACATTTGTTATTAGCGAAGACGACACTACTGGGCCTCGATTTTGCTAAATTAAAACCAGGGCCATACCACAGACACTACTAAAAATTCAAAGGCGTTATGCAAAGCGATTGAAAAAGTGTAACGAAACTCTTTTCATTTAATTTTGAACTTTAAAAGTATATTAATAAAATCTTAACCTGAATCACCCTACAGAACCTTCACCCTACAGAATACCAGGGCCATAATAACCTCGTGTTGTGTTCCCGGCGGTGAGTAGAGTAGCCAGAGCTCACTGGAGAGTTTTTGTGCTGTCAGTGGGAAGACCAAAGGCTTGTCCTGATTTTGTGTTCTGCACTGAAGGCACAGAAAATCTCTGTTCTTACAGGGTCGGCAGCACAGATGTGACTCCACTGGTGTTACACACGTTCATAGGTCACGGTAACCAGGTTCCATCAGGTCATCTGCTTGTCTGCCACCTAAGTTGTATAAAAAAATGCCATTTTTTGCAGTGTCTGTGGTCTGACAGTGGTTTTGCTTTGGTAGAATTAAAGGTCTGTAATTAATCTGCGAAGTCATGGACATGAAGGCTCCCGTGGTTAGGAGGAGTTTCCAATCCAAATGGTAACCGATTTACGTCTGTACAAGGAAAGGAAACGAGGAAAACTTTTATTGGGAGACTTTATAATTTTTTTGTTTGTCTATGCGATTGTGCGATTGTGCGATTGTGCACGCTAATCACAGAATCGGCTGAACAGATTGGGTTGCGGTTTTCACTATTTGATTGTGGTAGGCTTCACTTTACATTTAGTGTCTATTTTATTAAAATCGGTTCATAAATTAAAAAGCTATGTCAGTAACAGTAAATCACGCCCAATAATTGTGATGTGTGAATAGATCGAACCAATAAAAGCAGCTAAAATGGTTAGGTACTTACCTCAAAAGGAAAAAAAAACTAAACCCTCATAGCAGCAGTCGGCAACTGATTTTTTATAGCACTCTATTGACCCCTACCTTATGGGAAGCGATACCCGTGGTCTAGAACACACCATTGTACAGGCGGTAGAACACGCAAAGCTAGGAAATGTCTGTCCTGAATTTATTTATTTATTTATAGTACACCAATTACAATATTCATGATACAAGAATAAAGAAGAATAATAAAAATATATTGCCGTTTATGTAACATAGGTTGATCCCTCAATTCAGTTTTCTACGGGACCTCAGTGCGCGAGTCTGACTCGCAATTGACCGATCCTCATCCGGAAGCGGAGAAGTGGCTAGTATGTCGGAATCGATTCGAATTAAAATTAAATTAGATACATATACTAGGAGGTAGGACACGGCGGTATTTTCGTCCAATTGAACAGTCCGACTGGGGAAGTACCTCCGCCCTTCAGAATACCGCGGCCGTAATAACTTCGTGTTGTGTTTCCAGTGGCGAGTACGGTAGCCAGAGCTCACTGGAGAGTTTGTGTAGTCAGTGAGAAGACTAAAGGTTTGCCCAGCTTTGTCTTATACACTAATGGCACTCGGTGCTTGCTTACGCCGCGCGCCGTTCGGCAGCGCGAGTGTGTCTCTTCTAGTGTTACACACGTCCATAGGCCATGGTAACCACTTTCCATCAGGTGTTTTTTTTATACCACTTAGGTGTCAGACAAGCGCATGGCCCACCTGATGGAAAGTGGTTAACGTGGCCTATGGGTGTGTGTAACACCAGAGGAACCACACTCGCGCTGCCGACCCTGTAAGCACAGAGTTTCTATGCACAGTGTAGAGGACAAAGCAGGACAAGCCATTAGTCATCCTACTGACAGCACAAATTCTCCAGTGAGCTCTGGCTACCCTACTCACCGCTGGGAACACAACACGAAGATATTATAACTGCGGTATTCTGTAGGGCAGAGGTACTTCCTCAGTCGGACTGCTCAATTGGGCGGAAATACCGCCGTGTCCTACCTCCTACGTGCCACCTAACTGTTATAAAAAAAACAAAGGAGATGGGGCTACCTATCATGAATAGTCTTGTCTGAACATTTCATGTTTTCCAATCGTAATTATTATATTCCTTCATTACAACACGCACTCATGACCAGACAGATAAGTCATGTGAGCAAACTTTATCTATTGTGTCGTTTCTGGAAAATTCTGGCAGCAAACAAACGACACTGACTTGCACAGGATACCGCCCATTATGCTTATTGTCCGCGCCAGAGATACGACTTACACAATAGTTATTTTAATTCTAGTATAATCTAGAAGGTTCAGTACGGGACAGTCAATTAATTTACAACAAAACATGTTCATACAAAATCGATCAGCTTATTGTGAAGTGAAATTGAGCCTTTTATCTTTACAATCGAGTGATATGGAACCAATGGTGTACATAATCATGATCGTGGTAATTACTATAGAAGTTACGATTAGTAACGTTTCATACATATAATCACGCCTTTATCCCCGGAGGGTTAGGCAGAGGTGAATTACCACCCACATTTCAAGAATAATGAATACATAAATAATAATTGAATATTCTACAACATTCTACACAACGCTATCTAGACCCATGGTAAGCATAGCTTAACTAGCTTGTGTTATGGGATCTAGAATGCGGATAAACATACTTAGATACCTTTTTTTTGTAAATACATACATATTATACTTACTTTTGGAGTCTCCTAATACAGGCATTACTTGCTTAAAAGGAGGCTTCAATCACAAAATTGTAACACCCCATGTATAATGCAAATAAACTATTTTATTTTTTTATTTATTTATTATTACATAGAAACACCCAGACCAATGCAAATATACATATTCGAGCATACAAATATTTGTACTGAGCGGGAATCGAACCCGTGTAGCAGTCGCGTTCACTGCCGCTATGCCACAGACGCTTATTATTATTGCGTCCCACATAATAGGGTCCTATTGCCGTATTCCGGACACTATAGTTGACTCGAGCCATGAATCTGAGGCTGCCTGAGCTGTATAAAATATGTTTGTTGTTAAACAGCCCTATCCTTAGTCACCTTGTACGACACTGCACGGGAAGAGATCATTTAATTTTGCACTTTTAGAGCATAAAAATAATATCTAAACTTGAATGCCATTTTTTGAAGGCGTCTGTGGCGTCAGAAGTGGTGGGGTGACCTAAATTCTGCCTACTCTGCCGTGGCAGCTTTAGTAACGTTAGCGTATGTCATTTATAGTTATTAACTAAATTATATCAGCATAGCAGTGGAGCATTCGACTGCAATGCAGCGGGCGCGGGTTCGATTCCCGCTCAGTGCAAATATTTGTATGCATGAATATGTATATTTGCATTGGTCTGGGTGTTTCTATGTATAATATGTATGTATTTACAAAAAAAAAGTACCTAAGTATGTATATCCGCATTCTAGATCCCATAACACAAGCTAGTTAAGCTATGCTTACCATGGGTCTAGATAGCGTTGTGTAGAATGTCGTGGAATATTTATTTATTTATTTTATTTATTTTTATGACAAGGCTTACTAATCCTCCACCCTACAGAATACCACGGCTATAATAACCTCGTGTTGTGTTCCCGGTGGTGAGAAGGGTAGCCAGAGCTCACTGGAGAGTTTTTGTGCTGTCAGTGGGAAGACCAAAGGCTTGTCCTGATTTTGTGTTCTGCACTGGGGGCACATAAAATCTCTGTTCTTACAGGGTCGGCAGCACGGATGTGACTCCACTGGTGTTACACACGTTCATAGGTCACGGTAACCACTTTCCATCAGGTGGGCCGTGTGCTTGTCTGCCACCTAAGTTGTATAAAAAAAAACTAGGTATGTTTATGTACTCGATATCGTGACGTCACCAAATTTACAGCATGAGAAATTAAAATCTCAAAGCGGATTCAGCTGTCGAGTTGGTTCGTTCGTTCGAATCGTTCTTACAGCATATGCCTGCAGCCAGCAGCTAATGATGTCACTTGCTATTAACGCCTCCACGAAAAAGTGACACGACGTCTTATAGTACCTAGGTACCTAATGCCTGTACAGTACTGTGGTTTACTACGAAACTATGTTTAAATCTATCTTAGGTTTTCCTTGAGAAATATATCTTGGACCTAACAAAATGTGCTCTATTTTTGTTTTATACCACTTAGGTGGCAGACAAGCACACGGCCTACTTGAAGGATATTGGTTACCATAGCCTATGGACGTGTCTAACACCAGAGGAGCCATACTAGCGCTGTCGACCCTGTAAACATAGAGTTTCTGTGCCATCAGTGTAGAAGACAAAGCAGGACAAGCCCTTAGTCTTCCCACTGACTACATGAATTCTCCAGTGAGCTCTGATTACCCTACTCACGTAAAAGTGACAAATTTTCTTATAGTAGGTAAGGTCCGCAAAGCACACGCGGCTAGCCACGAAATGTGTTGTGACTCTATTCAGCTTCTTCAGCGACTCCGTCTCCTCGGGCTTCAGAATTAGGTCCAAAGAGGAACGACATGTTTTACGTAAAATAAATACTGTTATGAACCATCTATTTACCAAGTTTCATCCAAATTAGTTCAACTGTTTCTAAGTAATTAGTTAATTAGGTTAATAACATATAAAAATTGTAACATAAATACATAATAATATTGTAAGACATGTGCTACGCAGGTGGCGCTACGCCACAGAGGCGGTCAGATAACAAACGTTCAACCCTACAATAAACCATAATTGCCTCCGAATTACCTTTTTTTTTTACGTTCTTCAAAAGGGGCATCAGAAGGTTTCTTCATGGTCGACAGCGCAAGTCTGACACCCCTGGAGTTGCATTCGTCCATAGGCCACGGTAACCGCTTCCCATCAGGTGGGCCGTGTGCTTGACTGCCAACTAAGTGGTATATAAAAAAAAAACGTGCCAGTGGAAGAGGTTATGTCGGACTCGAACCGACCAAAACGTACGCCTGTGGATCGTTTTTGGTTGCCGAAGGTGAGGTTGCCAGGCATATCCCTCGCACCCCGGCCGACACAGGGCCATCTCTTACGATCTGGCCCTCTTCTCGGGTGTGGGGACTACAGAGTCCCCAACTCGTCCCCGGAAACGGGGAGGCACGCGAGGCGCGCCGCGCCGTCGCCACGGGCCTCCGAATTACCTTGCTAACAGTGAAATCAACTAAGATTTACCAATTTAAAGGAACTTTTATCTTTTCCAGATATGATGGCTACAGAACTTGTGCTCTGAAGCCAAACGTCCAATATGACTCGCTCCACAGTCCTCGCGTTCTACCTGATAGCAACTGGCTTCACCTACGGTTTTAATGGAGACAGCTTCGAGCTCGAGTGCCCAGACGAATGTGACTGCCACTACTTTAGAATCAATTGGGTCACTGACTGTTCGGAGAGCAACCTCACAGATGTTCCTTACGACGAGCTAAGTCTCAGCGTGTATATTTTAGATCTAAACGGCAACAATATCACTACTCTGAAGCCCTTTCCGAATGATATCAAGATGAGGAGACTGCAGATAGCTGATAATCGTTTGACAAGAGTAGAGAAAGAGGCGTTTAAAGGTTTAGAATATCTGATAGATGTAGACTTATCAGGCAATAACATCAGTTACGTGGACCCGGAGGCATTTGTGTGAGTATTTTTCTGGATTTACCAATTGCTCCTAAAGTTTGTTTCGTTAAACAAAAGTAATTTAAGTAACCTCGTGTTGTGTTTCCGGCGGTGATTAGGGTAGCCAGAGATCACTGGAGAATTTGTGCTGTCAGTGGGATGACTAAAGACTTGTCCTGCTTTGTCCTCTACACTGACGGCACAGAAACTCTGTGCTTACAGGGTCGGTAGCGCGAGTGTGGCTTCTCTGGTGTTACACACGTCCATAGACCACGGTAACCACTTTCCATCAGGTGGTCCGTGCGCTTGTCTGCCACCTAAGTGGTACAAAAAAAAAACTAATTATACGTATTTAAACTATCATGATCACTCACATCAGTATCAAAATAATCGGGATATTTACCACGTTGCATTATTTAGAGTTTCCGATATTTCGGCGCTGTTGCAAGCACCATGATCACGGAGGAACTGGAATTGGAGTTTTTAGTGAGAGTGAAACCAGTGGTAATGCAGATACCTACGCGTAGTAAAAGAACTCAAAAGAAAAGAAAAAACTTTTTCTCTGTTCACCGCCACTACTCCAGTTCCTCCGTGATCATGGTGCTTGCAACAGCGTCGAAATATCCGAAACTCAAAATAATGCAACATGGTAAATATCCTGATTATTATGATAATGAAATAATCGAATTACTTCAATTAACTACTTGTATAATTTAATTATTTATTTAAAAAAAATATTAGGCCCATGTACTAGAATGGTCCTTAGTTACACTGGCGAAAATAGGGGCATTAAATAATGTTTGACGTATGTAGTAACAATTTATTAACCTGTGGTTTCACATGGTGGTCTCTCAAGCCTAGGAAGTTAAGCAAATTGTTTTTTATGGTGTATCGCCAAGAGAAAAAGAACCTCGACAAATAAAATTAACAAATCATCTAAAATGCCCTTGATGGTTTTTGCAGTTTTGATCAAAGTACAGAAAGGAAGTTTCTAATTTTCCGCCGAAATACTAAATAGATTGGCTCCATGGGCCTATCACCCTAGCAGAAGCCGGCTGTAGCGGCGATGCGATGTGTGCTCCCCATATCAGGGGCCAAAATGAGGACATTGTGGTTCCAACACCCGATGGGGCCAGTTTCTAGTACATAACCGCGCCTCACTAATTTCGGCGGACGGGTGTGGTTTCCGAGGACATTAGCGCACTCTAAAAAAAACAAATAAAAAAGATATTTACAAACAAAAAAAGATATACACAAAACTTATAGACAATAAATACATCAGCTAGAGACAAACATAGGCACTAACCTTGTTGGTAAATAGACTGTTAGGTACGTCACAACAGCGTAAATCACACATTTACTACGCGATGCGTATTTTCTCACGAGGTCTACCTATTGATTACCACACGACTCCATCATTCATCACGCGCACAAAGCTGGCTGATGACAAAATTGTTCAATTTGCTTTTGAACTCGCTCTTGAACATGAACGACACCAATTGCCGCTAGACTGGTGCCAATATTGGATAATGGCCACACAACGAATGCAAATTGAATTTGCTAGCTAGATTGCCGTTTTCATGTTTGTATCTCAATGACTTTGTACTTATGCTGCTAGCGTCACGTCAGTACTATTATTATCTATCTATTCTATGCTAGTTACTAGATAATCTGTGTGCCTCGCCCGCCTTGGTGAGGCGGGAATGGATTTTAAATTTTGAATTTCGAACGGAACGCAATTTCATCAGGCCCCATATTCTGAGTGACAAGCCGTCTCGTCTAGGCGCGTTCGTAAATACCGACATATTTAAATTAGCCTAGTTTTACACCAGTTCTCTCTTCTATGTTAACCAGTTGTAATTCACCGTCTTCTCATGTGACGACTGCGTTACACTAACACCTAACAGCTAGCAGCTAGGTGTTTCACGACATAATTTTTTTTTGTATCGTACAGCCAAGCTAGAACTTTTTTTTTAGTGCGGAAATCCCTCGTATGCTATGGCAGGCGGTTATGTCACGCGCCGATTTCTTATTGTAGGACTTCAAATGCTAAGATAGCCTAAGACATACTCTTCGCAACTCCTGCTGATCCAGACCGACTTTGAGATGGCCCCCTCGGAAGCTAGATCTAGCATAATTTGTGCAATAAATAATGATTTTCGGGGTAAAGGAAAAAAGACCCAGTTACCAAGCATTGATTGACATAATGCAACTATAGCATGACATCGTTTTACAATGATTCAGAGTCAAGTCATAGGTACGGTTTTGTGTGGATTCAATGATGCGATCATTTTGTTAATTCTCTTTTGCGTCACCATCTCACAAATGAATCGAGTAAGATTATTTGATGGTTGCCAGTTCAAGGATTTAATAGATTTCTTTATTTTTTTACGACATTGCTGTAACTAAACTAAATCAACTCGGTGAAGAAGAATTTATCAATTTACTATGAGAATTAAGTTTCGGGTTTCAATATTTTATGAGTAAATTAAATTATCATACATACATACATATAATCACACCTTTGTCCCTGTCGGGTTAAGCAGAGGTGAATTAATACCCACATTTCACCAATAATTGTATTCGGTCCCACGTAATAGGGGGTGAGCCTATTGCCGTCTTCCGGGCACTATTCTTGACTCTACTTGGCTGTATTATATCTGTCTGATATTAAACAGCCCTATCCCTTAGTCGCCTTGTACGACACCGCAAGAGATGAGGTGGCCCTAATTCTACTCTGCCGGAAACCACGCGGCACTATATATTAAATTATCATCAACGAGAAAATAATTAAAGAACGTCAAATGGAAAACAGAACTTTCCCTGTGAGCGTAAAATTATACTAGAATTGGTAAAAATCACAGAACAAAAAAAACTACTAGAAGTGTGATACGACAGATTCATTAGCGGAACCGTAGCGATAATATGATTAAAGACGGTATTTTTTTATAATATGTTCAGCCAGCTGTATAAAGTTGAAGCACGTACGTGCAAATTACAGACCACACCCACATTGCTTTACGTAAAAGAGGTAAGTACGCTTTTCAGTCCAAAACTTAAATGAAAATATTTTTTTAGGTAATAGAATTAAATGGCCAGACTATTGTGGTCTATGAATACCTAATACATAGGTTACACTAAAAGTTTCCGGAACTGGCCACTTACATAAACAATATTTAAAAATTTATTACAACATTTGTAAATAGAACTCTTTGGCTGTAGAATACAGTTTGTTTCATCTGACTGTCTTTTGTTTTTACCTTGTGGCGCCATTTAAAAAATTGTGTGTCTGCATCAACATGGATTTAACTCGGGAAAATTTTCGTAGTATGATTTTCTACGATTTTAAGTGTAATTTGACGGCTCAACAGAGCATCGCTCGGCTTGAAACAGCTTTTGGCGATGAAGCTCCATGCAAGACGACTGTTTATAGCTGGTTTGCAGAATTCAAGCGTGGTCGTATCAATCTCAGTGACAAATCTCGCGATGGTCGGCCATCCACCGCTGTGACCAACAAAAACATCGATGCTGTGCGCCGTATGATTGAAACAGACAGGCATGTGACCTACCATGAAATTCGCGCATCCTTAGAAATAGGCATGAGTCAAATACAATCAATCCTACACAAACATTTGGGTGTGAGAAAGCTGTGCTCGCGGTGGATCCCACATAACTTGACCGAGGATCAAAAAACGGACCGCGTCACTTGGTGCAGTGCCATGCTTACCAGATTCAACGAAGGTGCGTCAAATTTGGTGTGGGACATAGTAACAGGTGACGAAACATGGATTTATTGCTACGATCCCAAAACAAAGCAGCAATCGAGCGTATGGGTCTTTCAAGATGAGCCGAAACCAACCAAAGTGGCGCGCGTGAAAAGTGCATCTAAGCGGATGATTGCTTCTTTTTTTAATAAAACTGGACACGTGGCTACTGTTGCTTTAGAAAATCGTCGTACTGTGAATAGTGACTGGTACACGACCATTTGTTTGCCGGAAGTTATTGACGAACTCCGTAAAAATAACCGTAAACGCCGTATCATCCTGCATCACGACAATGCTAGTTCTCATGCGGCCAGACAGACAAACGACTTTTTGAAGGCGAAAAATGTAGAACTCATGAGTCATCCTGCATACAGTCCCGACCTGGCACCTTGTGACTTTTATCTGTTCCCAAAAATTAAGAACCAATTACGCGGCCAACGATTTTCATCACCAGAAGAGGCTGTCGAGGAGTATGAAAAACACGTTTCAGAGGTCACCACAGAGGAGTGGCACAAAAGTTTTCAAAACTGGTTTGATCGAATGAAAAAGTGCATAGACGCCAAGGGAGATTATTATGAAAAACAATAAATTAATTTTGTACCTTTAATAGTATTTTTTCATATTCATTCCGGAAACTTATAGTGCGCCCCACGTATATATGCATTTACAAATAAAAAAAGTATCTTATTATGTTTATCCGCATTCTAGATTCCATAACACAAGCTAGTTAAACTATGTTTACCTATCATGGGTCTAGATAGCGATGTGTAGAACATTCATTTATTTATTTGTTTATAATAACCCAACAGAAAAATCGACCACCAGACTTATCTGTACCTAGTGTGTGTGTGTGTCTTCCTCACAAGAACCGTGTATGCCTACTTTTTTGATAACTTAATTAATTAAACAGTTACAAAATCAATTAAAATCAAATCAATTATCCTATTGCAGTCCACTGCTGGACATAGGCCTTTCCCAATGTGGTTCTTTGCTCCCGATCCTCCTCCCACCGCATCCAGTTCGTCCCAGCCACCTTTTTCATGTTACTTTTTTCACGTGTTTCCTTCTTCCTACAGTCCCTGGTTATTTAAGCGGGTCGTGAAAAAGCATATGATAAGGTCGTCAAACTGACCCTCTTTTCTGCGACTTTGCTTTCTGCTTACCATCAGGCAAGGCGAAGTCTAATTGACGTGTTCTATACAAAAAAAAACTTACATAATGATTAATATTTTACAGAGACGCCAGGGGCCTCCTCAACGTGGAACTACAAGACAATCCGATAACCACCGTGGAAGGACCCTTTCTGGTATCCACTACTTTGCAATACCTGGATATCAGCTCGTGCAACCTCTCCAACATCAATCCGCAGTTCTTTGACAACATCACCGCGCTGACGACACTTGACCTTTCTAACAACCCACTAAAGGTCTTGGATACAGGAATATTCGTCGTCCTGACCAGCCTTGAGAGTTTAAAACTTAATGACTGCAAACTTACTACCATATCCGATAACGTGTTCTCCACTGCAGTGAACATAAAGTTCCTAGAGCTAGCCGGCAACTATCTAACTAACACAGATTGGCCTGAATTACTAGGGAAAATGGTTAGACTTGAATATTTGACCTTGAGGAAATCAGGTCTTACGTCCCTTTCAGAAGACACGTTCTCTAACTGCACTAATTTGGTCACGCTCATTTTAGCGGACAACGAGCTACGTGACTTAGATGTAGCAACCATCTTGGGCAACAGCGTGACCCATCTAGAGCTGTTAGATTTATCTCACTGTAATATTCAGAATCCAATTTCCGGTGAAACATTTTCAAATGCAAGTAGATTGAAAAGTCTTTACCTTTCTGGAAACCCCTTAGTTGCAACCGACTTACAAGACGCTCTAGAGCCACTGACAAAACTAGAACGACTGTTCTTGAGTAACTGTAGTCTCCGTGATCTACCTGATAACTTCAATGTATTCGATAATCTTTTAGAATTGGATATTTCGCACAACCCCTTAGAAAATGTATTTACTAAGTTGTTGGCGCCATTAGAGAAACTAGAGTATCTGAATATGGGTTATAGTAATTTATCGTACGTTGGGCCGGAAAGCTTCGCCAGAATGTCGTCAATGAAGAGGCTGGTACTGTCTGGTAATGATCTACTATCGTTAGAGGCAGGACTTTTTGGAAATCTGACGCTATTAACCACGTTGGAATTAGAATTTTGCGGTTTAAAAAGGCCATTGAATGGATTGGCATTCTTTAAAAACTTGACATACATGGACTTACGAGAAGTTAAGCTCGGTGGTAATCCTCTAGTGATCCCGCCTGCTGGACCTATCTTCCCAAAACAATTATCGCAAGTGACGATTCTCGACTTGAGAAATTGCAACATTACTTCATTAAACGCAGACGCTTTTAAGAACACAGAGAATATTACCGATCTAAATCTAAGTGGAAATCGGTTAAGATCGGCAATTGAAAGTCTATCATTCTTAGAACGATTACGTCATTTGGAAAAAATAAACTTAAGTAGCAATAATCTCACGACTATAGATCCTGATGTCTTCAGCAACAATCCTAAACTGCATTCACTCAACTTGCTTGGTAATCCATTTGTATGCGACTGTAAAATCGCAGAAATGTGGGACTGGGCAAATATGATAAAAGGAGACCTGGATGTTTTGGTTGGTTCCAAGAGCGCTGAGAAGGACATCGTAGTTAAAGGCAATAAGAAAAAGAAGCACCTACTCTGCCAGTACAATGAGACACAGCTCCGAAATTTGACCACAATGGTGAACAAGACAGTGCCAGGAAGAAGACCTTTCGCAAAACCCAGAGAATTAACAATGGCAAATAGAACGTGGGCAAAATACGTGCGAGAATCAGGCTGTGAGCCCGTTGTCAAAATCCTCAAACCAGTAGCCTTAGTAAGAGAGCTATTTGACTTTCAAAATGACCATACATTTTCAACAGGACAAAAGGTCTTGGCTATCATGGCATTGAGTTTAGGACTTGCTACAATATTAATGACGATAAAACTATTGACAAGAAACAGTGTACACGAAATAGACACAGAAAGCAATAGAAAGGCTAGATAGCATGTTAAATAAAAACAGAGCCACTTGGCTATGGTTTATAAAAAAAATTTTTTTTTTTTAATTCTTGTAAGTTTTAATATATTCCTAGTTTGTCAATAATTAAAATTAACAACAAAACAGATTAGTTTGTATATATTCGCTATTGTATGTTACCTACTAGTCACACATAAGTTCGTATTAGGTCATGATTCTCACACAGTATGAGAAGTTGTCTGAGATAAGTAACCCACCATTTGGAAATAAAGAAAAACAAACATTTAAAATTAAAAGTCTTTTCATTCATTGTTATCGATTATGAACGGAGCTAATCCAATCATTAATTCGCTAATGGACTTATTGAAAAGAAATAGCGATTGGTTTCTGAAGCGAACTGCTTATGGTAACAACACTGTTTTTTTAATTATTTCTTAACTTTTAGCGCTTGCAACTTGTCTCGGTGTGTATAATCGAATATTGCTCAAGACTCAATACTCAAGGTATTTTGATATCACCTTTTTTGTTATAGTTTTTTTGAAATTCCAAATTTTCAATGAAATTATAATTTAGATTTTTTTGTAACCAACATATTTTAAAATAACGAAGAAACTATTTTGGGTAAATAATCGATAATGTGCAGCCTAGGTCACATTTCTAAACAAAATATATGCAAGATTTATGCACATTGATTAAAATTTTATCTATGATGTCCAATTCTTCAATTGCCATAGTTTCCGAACCTCATTCTTGTGGAATTGCTATTCAGTTATTCGATGTAAAGTGGTAGTGAATGCTCTCATCATTAGATGAAAAATTTACACCTAATAAATTATAAGTATGCCTTATTACACTTTGGAAAAAGGCGAGAGTACCTAATTTTAGTAATTGTTATACAATAATTAGAATTAAAAGTTTAGTTCTTTTTTTGTAATTACAATATTAGCTAGACACATATTATCTAATTCCTCATTTGCAGCAACTTGAACTACTTATATAGATGTAAGGCTAACGGAAGTAGATCATCGCCCGCTGGCAAGTAAACCGTAGCGGCGTGCGTACGGTATCTCAAACCATAATAATTAGTAATGTAATTGATTCCTACTGAGCTCTGCTCTGATGAGTATGAAAATGAATTAATTCTCGCGTGCCACAAAACGATTTGGATCGATTGCTTATTCCGCAAAACCCAAGGAAGGTTACTTCACCGGATACGGAACAAAAACTTGAGATTCATATGTAAGTTTCATCATCATTTTTGTTATATTGTGAAACGAAATTCGTAAGAACCTAAGATAAATATTTCTACAGATAACACTTATGATTCTGCGAGTGCGAACATTTTAAAAGTAACTTTTTACTTATTCCACGGTGACTGAGTTTCTCAGTTATAGCAAGGTTTTATTTTTATTTTCCGATGGACAAGAATCGATGCAAAAAATGGCCAGTGTCACGTAATATATTGGTTACAGATAGCGAAAGTATAATTGCGTAATCATTCGAGAATTAGTTCATCTAACACGCTAAACTTTTCATTTTGTTTAATCAGTATTGTGTACTACAATCTCAGATATTAAAAAGGTCAGAACAAACACAAATGAAACAGTACATTTTTATTAATAAATTTATTAATTTACTATTTATAACATTAAAACTAAACAAAATAATAATTTAGTCTTATCACCTAGTTGGCGCGCCAGCGGATGTACTTGTTTTTTTAATGTACCAGTTTTCTTTGTAAATCTTTTTCCGCATGCCTGGCTTTTCACTTTCGGGACTATCGTTGCTCGCCATTGCGGCCAACTCACTGTCGAGTAGCTTCGGTAATGCGATAGGCTCGAAGCCATACTGGAACTGTGGTTCTACAAAACTTGTTCTACTTTTATAGCTTTGATAAGGTCGCGATGCATACGCTGAATTATCTCGGGGTTGTGCTTTTGAGTAATCGTACTCATACAATTGTTGCTTTGGTTTAGGTTCTCCATAATATGACTTGCTTTTATCCTGTGCTGGCTGGAAGTCAAAGGAAGGTGCAGCTGTATATTTGGCAGATTTCCGTTTTTGTTTGTCATCTTGTTCATAATCCTCTACATAATCCGGCTTTTGGTCCTTGAACAACTTATAATAACCTAACTTACTTTGATGGTGGTCTAATAAGCCTTCTGGTTTACTGACTGAATAATCCGAGTAATAATTCTGCTTCATTTTGTCTCTCGCGTCTTTGTAACTAGAACGGGCTTCTTTAGGGAACTCGTCGCCATCTGCCTGATATTGCTGGAGCGGAATATAGTCAAAATCGTATTCAACATGGTCGCGGGGAACACCATAACTCTCGGGGTCGAAAATATCCTTTTCCTGATCTATAGCCTTTTGATTGTAAGCAGGGAAGCCTAAGGCGGAATCGTGGTACGCTTTCTCAAAATCTTCTTCAGAGTTTTCTTCTCGACTGACGACTTGCTGACGCATTTTTTCTCTCAACATATGCATTTCATCAGGAGCTTCTTCTTGAATTATAATACTTTTTAACTTTTCATGAATGTGAGCGGGTCCACCATAGGATTCAAAATTTGGAGTATTATGATATTGAGGCCTATTTGATTCCTGTTCTGAAGAATGTTTCTGTGGAGCAGGAGATGAATGAGGATGATGGTCAATTATCTGTTGAAACGCCCCTTCGTGATGATTTTCATGTGGTTGAGGTGTAGACTTAGGCAGAACGTGTAGATGTGGGTCTACTTTTATTGATGCACTAGGTGTCAACAAACGAATGTTTTCCTCATATTGGTTAAGTATTGGTTGAAAATTAATTTCTTCAGACGTGATAATCACCGGTTCGGAATCATGATGATCATGAGGATTATCTTGTACTAGTTCATATTGTTTTTTAACATTTTGCTTCTTCTCATTGTGATGGGGCTCGTATTGCTCTTCAGCCGATTTTGGCTGTTGGTACTGTTCTAAACGGCCATCAGATCGATGCTGAGAAGGTCTATCGTCATCGATTTGGTGAGAAGTATATTCTTCGCTTTCAACTTCACCGCTGTGTGGTGTTAGATTTTGCGAGTTTCCCTGATGTACTTCTGGCTCCTCGGGCTTAAACGTATAAATTAGATGTGAGGGACCATTTCCATGATATTGGACACTCTTAATCTGTGCTGGCTCATTTGTTGTACGTGTATAACTATACGTTACAGGCTCCTTCTGTGATTTAGATCCGTAAGCGTAATGGACCGGTTCTGATTGCGTTTTCATGTTATAGCTTACAGATTTTTCTTTAATAGTCTCCTTGTAGTTAGGAGAGTTTATTTCATACGTGATTTCTGGTGCATTATCAAGAGTCTCTCGATGAGTTACTGTTGTTTTCTTAGGAGCTTCACCCTTTTTTGCATATTTATTCGGCTGAGTTGCTTTCTTCTGTTTCTTTTTGAATGCATCCTTATGTGGATTATCATGTCCTTCTGTGCTATCATATGACGTAGTTTTCTGCATAACAAACTCTTTTTGATAATTTTTGCTCACAGGAATATTAAATTCTGGCAACTTTTGATAAGTAGCCTGACTTATCCTTGGCAAAAAATGCTGAACTTGAGGCACAAGTGGATTATCAAATTTTAAAGGCTCAAGAAGCGTTAAATCTAATAGAGGAACATTTGGTTCAGTTTCCAACTCCACTACAGTTTTCTGGCCATTTAAATCGTGTACATATGTAATAATTTGCTTAGCAGGTCCTGTTTGTAGTTTACCGTTACTGGTCTGAGTATCTTCTGCACTTTCTCCTTCTTGTATATTTTGTGGTTTGGCGTCCGAATGTTCATAAGCGTGCTGTGCATGAGTAATCGAAGGAGCTTCTTGTATCCGCTGAAATTTCACTTCACCATGTGATGGATGATGTTCTTTTATCCTCTGAATTTTTGGCTGTTCTTCTATTATTTTGTACTTAGACTCATAATGAGGCACTTCCTCGTGGGTGTGGTGAGGTGCTTGCTGCTTATAAGTAGGTTCACCATGATGAGAGTGCGATATTTCTTTTATTCTTTGGTATTTTGGATCTCTATCCCCGTAAGTAGGAGCATACTTTTTCGGGTCACTGTGGGATGAATAAGAAGCTTCTTGGATTTTTTGAAATTTAGTATCACCGTGAGGTTGATAAGATATTTCTTGAATACCTTTAACCTTTGGTGTACCCACAATTATCTGGGCCTCTTTCTGTTGCGAAGCTTTTGGTTCCTCTTTGTAATGATTGTACAGTTCATGGGATTTTGTATGTGTTGGCGCTGCCTTATTATTTGTCGGTTGTTGCTTGATATTTAAATTTCCAAATGCTTGACTGTGGGTGACTATATTAGGCGCGAAATATTTCCCGTTGCTCCCGTACATAGTTCCAAAATTTGGGAAGTGATGCAGCGGTGTTGGAGCTGGTCCCTTCAGTCCTGCAGGAACTCTGTAAGGCGCACCGAAGAATTGGCCATTTGATTGCTTGAATTGGAAGTTAGCTGAAGCTGCGACTAATGGTTGCGTGAGATGTTCTGGTAACTTTGCTTGAAGCGGTAGATACTGTTGCGGCAATGCGAGCTTATAGGTTGATAATTGCGGTGTCCCAACATACTGGTTTCCGTAGGAATCCGTCAAACGATTTACATAGTTATCTTTCACTGAAACAACTTGTGAGGCTGCAGTCTTGGGCGCAGCGATGAAGGTTGGTAGGTGGAACGAATAAGCACCATAAGGGGCGGCACTGGCATACACTCCGAGAGGCGCATTGCGGTAGAGTCGCGGAGCACTTTCAATACTGTTAACAGCGAAACTGTAGAGTTTTTTTTCACCAAACGTCTGACTTAACGTCAGCCAGCACACGACTGTCAATAATACCTGGAACAACAAAAGAAAATTAAATAAAACACTGCACTTTAGTCACTTTAGTTTTTGTATTGTATCACTAAGATGGCAAACAAATACATCGCGATGGCAACACAAAGGGGTACTGACTGATAAAAATGCACGTCCTTAACCCTGTAAAACCTTTTTAAAAGAAAGGGGTTCTTTTGAAAAACACTCTGTAAACCGTGGCGGTTATGGTATACTACAATTTGCGCGCTCGCGGAATTAAGTTATCACAAACGCCGGGTTGGTTATCTGGGTTATGTTTTGATATTAAAAATATTATAATGAATTTACCTTTCTCCCCATGTTGTGTCGGAGCCAGTGGGAGCGGCACTGCAGCGGCGCGGCTCCCTCCGCGTGCTTATATCGCGCCCTGCGCGAGCGCAACTGCTGCCGCACGATCGTCTTTTTTCGCTCCACTCTATTTTACAGTTTGAGCCCCCGACATGATATAACACTGATCGAACGGCAGAGTTAAATAAAATACACCAAATAGTTATTATTCGTTTGTATTTTAATTGAAAATGAACAAATAAACACAATATCTACTTCCCGCGTCCGGATACGTAACACAGTTTTAAATATTGCAGTAACGCCCGGTTGCCAGAGACTGCAGAATCAAAGGGTTACATAAAGTCCGAATGGGTGACAGAATAAATCGATTTGTTTATTACATATATATTATCTGTAAAAGTATTTAAAAAACGTAAAAGGAACGAGATAGGCGAGCGGACAAATAAAATAAAAATAAAGACTTCTAAAGCCACTACATCGCAATGGTAAGTAAATAGTCAAAAGGGCAACACTCTGTAACAATCAATGCCTTACGGTCGAACGAGGTGTTTATTTGTGTAACGTTATTGCAAAGGGTTTCTTCATGGTTGCCACAACCGGCCAAGGATCATTTAAAAACAGAAAATTGATTTGAAGCATACCTAAATATTGGTCAGTGACCGACCCTCGCTATAATTGGTACAGATAGAATATCTGCGAGCCAGCTGAGAATATAATTAATTAGTGTTTACTTTCCTAACCCACTAGCTTTCTTCGCTCCATGGTCACGGTCAGTGAGGCAGGGGAGCCTAAGCACTGGAAACACGGTGAAAGTCAGCGTATCAACTTTGTTTATCAATGAAGCGTAATTAATATCGGATAGGAAATTTATACATGCACTGGGACTTCTAGGTTTCTCTAAACGAATAGAAACTGACGTGGAGATAAATGAGAATATGAATTCATTTGTTATTTTTATGTGGAATTAAATTAATTTGAAAAAAAAGATGAAATTATACCTACACACTTAGAATTACAATTCATTGTTATTTGCATTACGTAGGAAGATACTGTTAGCGTAAAAAGTAAAAACTGAAAACCGGTTGTTGCTAGCATATCGGTATTAAAATCTTTCTAAGCGATAACTATTTAAGATGACTTCTAATACTTTACCACTTTTTATATGCGGTTTTTTTATTGTTGAATGGAAAACACCCCCATGCCAAACCACGAGGGGGTGAGTCTTGTGCGGATATTACAAATTTATGCACGCGTGTTCAATGTATGGGACATTGAACATTCTATTGTACAAAACGACGAGCAACGAATTACCACTTGTCTGGGCAGGGTAACAATAGCTGCTATAATTCGAGACATATTGACGCGCTTCGCCGTGCGTGAAACACACTGATAAATTAGCGACACTTCACTGACGTCGCATCTCGACAGGATTATAGGATTTACAGTTACTTGAACTGAACAGACCTACAAGATTGCTTAAGGGGAGAACAGGACAAATACAGTTGAAACAGACAAGCGCACGGCCCACCTGATGGAAAGTGGTTACCGTGGCCTATGGACGTGTGTAACACCAGAGAAGCCACACTCGCGCTGCCGACCCTGTAAGCACAGAGTTTCTGTGCCGTCAGTGTAGAGGACAAAGCAGGACAAGCCTTTAGTTATCCCACTGACAGCACAAATTCTCCAGTGAGCTCTGGCTACCCTACTCAACACTGGGAATACAACACAAAGTTATTATAACCGCAGTATTCTGTTGGGTGGAGGTACTTCCCCAGTCGGACTGCTCAATTGTGTCCTACCTCTTACATCCTTTCGATTAACCTACTAATGAGTAATGATTATAAATTTTGAAATTAAGTAGATTTAGATTGGAAAATTTTGACCGGGGGAATGTTCGACCAAAAAAAGTTAGCATGATGTATTAATTCCAAAATGTTCATTAAATAGCCCTAAAACAAAGTAGCTAACCTAGGTAGCCTAGTGGTATGGGTAATGGTTCAATCCCAGGTTTTACCATGGCACACACCAATGACTTTTCGATGCTTTTCGAAGTTATGTGTGTATTTATCGCAGGTTTATAAGTGCCCGGTTAATGGCAATAAGCTCGCCACCTATTACATTGGGACCTAAGCTTAAACTGGCGAAATGTGGGTGCTAGTACCTCTGCCTACCCATTCGGGGATATAGGCGTGAGTTTATGTTATGTTATGAGATAAACCTTATTGGATATTTGACTGACTAGTCAAATTAGTGACTTTTTACTAAACGTCGTGTCACCGGTAGAATTAATAAGTTTGAAAAACTTGACATTGGCGTCTCGCCTCGCCATTAATAATTTTTATATATTTACTATTTACTTGAAATTGGAAAAATTGCGGTGAATCGCTGCGAAAGCTGCAAAACATTGAACATTACTAAACGTCAAAACGGTAAGTTAAAAATAAACTTATAAAGAAAGTTCTTATGTATTTGATCTTATACATTTTATATTTTATTATTCAATTTAATCTGTATTTTGACATTTTGTAATTTGGAATTTTTCTTGACTTGACATACTTACTTAATAATTCACTTTTTAATTTTTGTCAGTCTCATTGTTCATAAATTTAAGGAATACTAAACTTAGACTAAGATTTTTATATTTTCAATACAATGTAACATTGTTCACAAAATAAATAAATACTTGTATGAAATAGTTTGTGCCGTCAAATCATTTACTGTTACAGGTTGGGTGGATGATTGAAAATGAATAAAATCGATAAAATAAGGACCAACGCAACTTGTACCGCTCTTTTACCATTCTTAATTAATTAAGTTTAGTTGATAGAGGCACGTTACCAGTCGACATCGATGGGGAGGAATTTTCGATGCTTGAAACTTTTATATCCTTTTTTATATTGTAAATATTACTTTTTGTTATTATTATGATAAATAAATTATTAGGTAAATAATTTATTTTAACGACAGGAAAATACCCAATCAGGATATTTGAAGAACCATACCTAGATATTTATTAATTTATTTTCCTTGTTTCTTATTTTTATACCACTTAGGTGGCAGACAAGTACACGGCCCACCTGATGGGAAGTGGTTATTTGGTCTATGGACTTGTGCGTTACACTCGCGGTGCCGACCCTAAACTACCATTACAGGTTGCCCCAATGCGGCAGCTAGTAAATTCTACATTGTAAATCTTTATCTATTCTATTAACTATATTTAAACCTATTTCAAAAAATCTAACTCTATCTAAACCTACAAACAACACAAATATTTGTATGCATGAATATGGGTATTTGCATTGGTCTGGGTGTTTCTATGTATAATATGTATGTATTTACAAAAAAAAAAGTATTTAAGTATGTTTATCCGTATTCTAGATTCCATAACACAAGCCAGTTAAACTATGCTTACCATGGGTCTAGATAGCGTTGTGTAGAATGTTGTAAAAAAAAAAAAATCTTACTCTGTTATCATCATCATCTTCGCGTTAAGCCCGGTCGTTATATACAGTCCAGACTGAGCCTCAGATGCATGGCTCGAGTCAACAATAATGACCGGAATACGGCAATAGGCTCACCCCCTATTACGTGGGACCGAATACAATCATTGGTGAAATGTGGGTGTTAATTCATCTCTGCCTTACCCTCCAGGGATAAAGACGTGATTATAATTATGTATATGTATTAAATATTAATATGTGTGTATATTGTATATTTATGAATAAATAATAAATCTAGGACATTCTACTCAGCGCTATCTAGACTCAAAGTAAGCATAGTTTAACAAGCTTGTGTTATGGATACTGATATATACAAACATTATACATATATAATCACACCTCTATCCTCGGAGGGATAGGCAAAGGTGAATTAACACCCATATTTCACTAATCATTAAATTTGGTCCCACGTAATAGGGGATGAGCCTATTGCCGTCTTCCGAGTACTATTTTTGACTCGAGCCATGCATGTGAGGCTGAGTCTGGGCTGTATATATCTGTCTGTTGTTAAACAACCCTGTCTCTTAGTCGCCTTGTACAACACCGCATGGGAAGTGATGGGATAGTTCAAATTCGACTCTGCCGGAAACCACGCGGTTAGTGATACTACTGTAGGTACTGATACTCATTTTTTTTATAAAAGTATTTAGGTACCTACATAAAAAGAACCAGACCAATGCAAATATAAATCGAGAATCGAACTCGCGACCTCTGACTTAATAGTCGAATCCTCTAGGGCAGCCCTAGACTACCACAGTAGTCGTCAAAATTTGCATTGGTCTGCGATTTCTACAGTAAATATACTTATCTGTAAGTACTGGTGTTTCTATTTAAGTCATAAATACCTAATAAATTCTAAGTAGGAGAAACGTACCTACACACGGTACACACCAAAAAAAAAAAAAACACTAAAAAGTTTGTTTGTGGACATTCTAGAACTTAAAACACAATATTGTTAAGCTATGTTACGTAGGGTCTAGCTAGATAGTGCTGTTTAGAATATATTTATTTCCAATCGATGTGCAAGCATTGTCAGTAGGTCGATAATAAGTAAGCAGCAGCCTTGTGGTGCAAATTAACATTGCACAGTCGTCCAACAAATCTACCAATTTAAATTATTTACAGTAAGCAAGTAGTATTGTGATGTCGAGAGTTGACGACAGTCCACAAGTTTTTTTTTTAGTCACTCTATTATCTGTCAACAGTTGTAAAGGCGCGAAAAGTGAATAAAAAAGAAAAGCATATTCTGTGCAAACCACGCGAGTATTGTGTTTGAAAATGTTGATATTGCAATTATTGGTGCTTTTAGGCAAGTGTAAGTATTGATTTTTTTATAACGTTTTTCTACTTATGTCATTATTTTTGTATAACATCATTACGCCCACGCGCTCGTCGTCCCATCCCATACTTGTCTAATAATATGCTGACCTTGTTTATAATTGTGAGTAACAATTCTTGTACAAAAATAAGGATACCTTGCAACTGTAGCGGACTGGTCCTATAACCCGATTCCAGCCGGCTTTCCAATGGGTTCATGCACAATGCGTGCATGACAAACTGCATCGAGGTAAATTCTTGTTCCAAAGGGAACCTTTCAAAATTTTTCACCCTTCACCACTGCCTTGCTATGTACATACCTAGGTAAAAGTACCTCAGAACACGTACTGCGCGTATAGTAGGAGGTAGGACACGGAGGTATTTCCGCCCAATTGAGCAGTCCAACTGGGGAAGTACCTCCACCCTACAGAATACCGCGGTTATAAAACTTCGTGTTGTGTTCCCAGCGGTGAGTAGGGTAGCCAGAGCTCACTGGAGAATTTGTGCTGTCAGTGGGAAGACTAAAAGCTTGTCCTGCTTTGTCCTCTACACTGACGGTATAGAAACTCTGTGCAGGGTCGGCAGCGCGAGTGTGGCTTCTCTGGTGTTACACACTTCCATAGGCCACGGTAACCACTTTCCATCAGGTGGGCCGTGCGCTTGTCTGCCACCTAAGTGGTATAAAAAAAATAGAGCACATTTTGTTAGGTCCAAGATATATTTCTCAAGCAATACCTAAGACAGATTTAAACATAGTTTCGTAGTAAGCCACAGTACAGGCATTAGGCAACTAACCATGGGATACGTGCAAATATTCTTTTAGAATAACTCAATTTAACGGATTACGGAGCTTGGGTAAAAACCACAAATTATTATTACAAGCCTTAATTATAATATTATTATTACAGTAGGTTTGTAAAAGTACATGCCAATAACTCATAACATTTTGAATGTAGGTAGGTATAACATAATTAGGTCACTATGACATGCGGCACTTATGTTCTTACCTAATTTAATAAACTAATAGAATAGACCCAAGGTAACTACATTCTGGTAGCAATCATTACTACGTGGTACCACAGATTAATAAATAGTTACCACGTACTTAAGTGGTACTAAGAAATTATATTACATTATCTGTGGTGGTAGGTACTTACAAGTTTTATCGACATTCTGAACTCTTTCATCACTTCTCAGGTACGGTGTAGCTCCGGCGCCTCTTCAAACTTGCTCGTTTCATTGCTGAATCTTGAGTTCTGTTCCACCTTCAGAATCTTCTTTGTGTAGTGTGTCCGACCGACCCCAGAATTCACTAGTGAGAATATGGTTGCCTTAATCAGCAGATGGAAACTGGTCTCTTCTATATTCCAGCACTCTGGGCACTTAGGGTCAGTCTTCCTCTTATCTTTTTTTTATATCACTTATATAAGTGGCAGACAAGCTCACGGCCCACTTGATGAAAAGTGGTTACCGTGGCATATGGACATGTGCAAAATCAAGTGAGCCGCGACAGCACAAAAACTCTTCAGTGAACTCTGGCTACTCTACTCACCGCCGGGAACACAACACGAGGTTATTATGAAAACATCGTCGTGTCCTACCTCCTTATTCTTTTCAGTCGCAGTATCCTGTTCCAGCACTCTTTTAATAAGCATTATGTTCCTTCTGGTGGGGTTTATTCAGTTAATGAATGAAATTTTAAAGCATTTAGTCTCCTAACTATTTAAATCAATTAAGCAACAGTCGCTTTAAGACGGATATAAGTATGTATAGAAGAATTTGAATAGTTTCGGGTGACGGTTCCGTGGCCTTAATGGTCAGAGCTTTTCCCCTGTAAGGGAAAAATCGCGGGTTCTAATTCCGCCTGAACCGATTTCATTTTTCTTTTTCTTAATCGGTTTATTCAGTTAGCTAGTGAATGAAGAACTATATGTAGAATTATAGGTATATACTAGCTGACCCGCCCCAGCTTCGCTCGTGGCATATTTTAAAACCTCATATCACCTATTTGAGCCCGTATTCCAAATCGTTTCGGAAGAGCATGGTAACTAACACTTTGACACGACAATTTTATATATTAGATTGTAGTGAATACTTACTTACCTATATATTATATTACATATATATTATAGTTATTCGAACATAAACCAACTGTAGACATGCGAATGCTATAGTCCGCTTTAGGAGACCGATCTTAGCCCAATCCTCAATCTTCCCTATTATGTACCTACCAAATAAAAAAACCGAGTAGGTAATGGTTTTCTTCGGTTCTTCGTGCCGGCCCATTCAAGCAAGGAAATAAGTACCTACATAAATAACTCTACATTCAATTAATCTTCTCCAAAAAAGCCCTAACTAATTAGCATGTCGTTTACTTATCAATGTAGCCTCCGAACTCTGGTTCCGTGGCTGTAAATACGCTTACAAAGAAGCGCATCCAATTATATCCGAAACGGTTGACAGAATCGTGACTTTGAAGCAATAAAATCTCTAGTGAATTAGATTTAGGTACTTTTGTCTATGGAATTTCACACATACAGTAACTCAGGGCGCGCCGTAGTAGCGGCGGTAAGACCTATCATGGGGGAGTGGCTAGAGAGACCACACGACAGCCTCTCGTACCGTCTGACGCAGATGATCACCGAGCACGGGTGCTTCGGGTAGTATCTGCGTCGGATGGAGAACTCGGGGCCGCACACGCACACCGAGTGTCCGGCGTGGGAGACGCCAAGACGCGAGCTTATGGCGGCCCTGGGAGTGAGAGATCGATATCGTCGATGAACTACCTCCGCCCACCATGAGCGCAGGCCTGGGGGCGACGGGTGGAGTCGCCTGTGGTCTGTAGAGAGGGCCAGATCGTGAGAGATGGCCCTGGGTCGCCCGGGGTGCGACGGATATGCCTGTTAACCTCATCTTAGGCAAAAAAACGACCCACGGGCGGCGTGCGTTTTGGTCGGTTCGAGTCCGACATAACCTCTCCTACTGACTCCAGGGGGGGGGGGGGGGGGGGGGGGGAGAGGGGTGTTACCCGTAGGGATTTTACGCATGTACAAAAAAAACCTGATATCTTGCCCCATTTTTTTCACTCAATGGGAATTGACTCTCTAATCCCTCGTTTACATCACGAAACAAGTTGTAAACTTGTTTATAAAAAGCTAAAAAGCTTGTTGAAGACTTGTAGAAGACTAATCAAAATACAATACTTGTTTTGTACATGTATCTCAGATACTTTTTCGTTCGCATAGTATGTATAGCCAACAAGTTGTAAACAAGTATACAACACATTTGCGTTCACACTATAGCCTATTGCATGTGCATTTAGGTGTAAAGGGGATTTGGCGGCCATTGTATTCTTGTATTCTATTCAGGAATCGTGCAACAAAGGAAAAGAAACTATGTCAGAACTTACTTATTTTAATCGATAATGTCAGTAAACTATCAAACACAATTTTAAATTTAATCAACTAGTTAGTACAAAAGTTTTTTAAATGATGTTTCTTTGTACACTGCACTGTACAACTATAATTGCCGGCATATATCTTCATCCTAGCCACGTCACGACATTGTGCTCTTGTCTGTATACTCTTGTACGCGTCTTTTGGATGTCTATTGAGAATATTACAGATGCAAAGCTCAAACCCATCAATCTTAAATTATATTAAACCATTGAATAAAATTTTATAGCATCAATTATGCTATTCAAATCGATTAACATAGGAAAATTTTTGAATCAACTCAGGTTGGAGGTTCGGTTGCTCAGTGGTTCGACCTCTGAGCAATCGAACCTCGCCTGAAGCCATCTAAATCTTCCTATATATATATATAGATACGTCTTACGGCGACGGTGGAAGCCATCTATCGATACTAATACGAACTATCGCAAAAGATCTCGGGTTCGTATTCTGCCTGAACTGATTCAATTTTTTTCCTATCAATATATTAAACCAATCCGTACGCGCCAGCACCTCATTTCTTTCGCGATTTGGGGTCATAGATATTTGCCGGTAACTATACACGAGGTATTTTAACACTAAGATGTTTAAGATTTTTTCACCTGCTAAGTATAATTTATTGCTTATACGTGATAGACGGCTAAGCTGCCTATGTGATAGCCACCGTACCCGACCCAAGAATCAAACTCAGGCCTTCACGATCGCATTTAAAAATAAACGTACTTCTGTACAGTATGTACTTATATAAAATGTATATTTTAAAACGAGTTTGGTTATAACTTATCAGGGTGTATGGGGCCCAAATAAGGTCTCAGGGCCCAAGGCACACCTGCGAACCGATATACCTGCTGATTAACGGACTAGTGTTTTGCGTCAAGCTTTCCTCTCGAGGTGGTGGAGTAAAACATAGGTACTCCAGTAAAATCCAAGAGAAACCAAACCTAGAAATAGTTCAGGGAGCCCGGGCTTCAACATTGAAAGCTTTGGAAGCAATTGGGACTAGAGTTGTGATGGTGATGACTACGATTATATCACTCCAAGGAATATAAAATCAAAAGAAAATGTTCCGCAGATATCGCCTGTTCTTCAGCATAAAACACAGGCGCACAATGAAGAAGAAGGTGAGTTATTATCGGTCGATAAAACCGCACGCGTTGTTGCGATATCTGTTTTAAGTATATTATGTACTAGCTGACCCACCCCAGCTTCGCCCGGGGTATATTTTGAAGCTTCATATCCCTTTGAGCCCGTATGTTTTAGTCTTCAAAATATGTATGAAAAATTACCGGATTTGTTAACATTTATTATCAATGCTCCGCTCCCTTAAGTAGTAGCGTGATGATATATAGCCTAAAACCTTCCTCGATAAATGGACTACCCAACACTGAAAGAATCATTCAAATCGGACCAGTAGTACTAGAGATTAGCGCGTTCAAACAAACAAACAAACAAACAAACTCTGCAGCTTTATAATATTAGTATAGATTAGGACACACTACGAAGACACTCCGATAGTGACGGCGCACGCAATTGGGTATTTGTCACATTTCGGAAACCTATCTTAAAAGAAGTAAAAAAAATATTTGGCGTTTTTCAAGGTTTGAAAATGATGAATTGTAACACCTTCTCTTATTCTCGTAAAACCTTATTAATTAGAAAATAAACACATTTTCACTTTGTTAGCTTAAAGTGCTTAAACAGTGCACGCAAAATGATCGGTTACGTGACGTTCTGCGCATGACGTCATTAAATAATATCTACGAGGAGTTCAAACAACGAAAGTTTCCGTTACGCTAAGTAAAACTTTTATAGCTACATCACGCGAACCATCAGCAGTTTTTTTGCGTTTTGCCTCATGTGAAATACAGTTAAAATATCTCAATATTATTTTGTAAAAACAAAATATCTAAATTTAACTTTTTGTGAAAAACATTTAGTATATGTAGTTATTATTTACGTATAAAAGCTTTCATATCCAACACGATATTTTTTGTAACAGTTTTTGTATTGTAACAGTTGTCACATACTCAATTATTTAATGGAGGAATAGGGACGCAAAATCGCAACAACGTGTGCGATATTATCGACCGATAATAATGTGCCTGTGTGTTTGATGCGTTATTCGTATTACGATAGTATAATCGCTTCTAAATTATAATAATAATAAAGCTACTAACTCACATTTACTTTTAAACTTGTTCACTGTTGGAACTTTCAAATATTATGACGTCATTATCTAGCGTGACGTGATTGGTCATTATATTTGAGAGTCGGACATCACAACTATTATTGAGATTAGTGATGTGTTGGTTATCTGAGGGAGATTTTTGTCAGTGTACCAAATTGTACAAAGGATAATCGACCTCTGTATAGTTGCAAGAAAAGAGTAAACAATGTAAAAAATACATTTTATACCTATGTATATACCAATCAAGATATCTTTATAACTAGAAGGTCATCTATTCTTCTGTAAATGGCATGCAAAGACCAACTTGTTGGCGAAATCAATACACAAAGTTTCCGCAGATCCATCATTCTTAAAAAATATAAGGCCTCGCCTGTAGTATGTACAAAATAGTAATAATAACACAAATTCCATTCTTACAGCGGTAACTTTGAACATGACCTGACAGAAGCACAACAAAAAATTACAATATAACTCCGTTTGGTTAAGTACTTACAAGACCGACCGCGAGCGCTTTACCGCTCCTGTGGTGGGGGACGAGGTAACGAAAGAGAGAGAGCGTTAAATGACAGCGAGTGAGATACCGTGAGTGCTGGCGGCGGTACAGCGCTCATGGTCGCTCTATAAAGATAAACAATCTTGGGTGTATTCTTTATTAATTTATATTAAAACTCGGTTTAACCGCGACTAAAAACCGAAATTGTACCTCTAGTTTCAGCAGTAATTTATTAGCTTAATACGTCTTTGTGTAAAAATTACTTCAAGATTTTTTACCTTCAGTCAAATATCTAACCAAGTGGAGTTTAATAATGTATTTAGCATTCTTCGAGAATAACATTACAATTAATTTCTCCTATTTGAATACTATTTTCTGTCTCACAATAAATATGTCACTGACATTAAAAAAAACACAATGTTCAAAGTTACCCACATCAATAATATTTCACTATAAGTACTTTTTAATCACAGTGAGTCTCAGCATTAAAGTCCTGCTAAAATAAGATTATAATACACGCTCACTTAGCACTAATCAAACACCTAGCCTATTAAACACATTCTGGGTAATAGTTAAATTATTAGCATTACTCTTCAAACCTAACCTAGCTTTGACGCCATTAACACCTTCAGGCATAGACAACCGCCTTTCCGGTTTATTAAAAACTGTAGTCAATTTCTGCGGCGGTTTCTGAACTGGCTTCTGAATGACTTTTTGTTGTGGGTTATTCACCGTGCTAGGTATAGGCTCAATTTCTTTGTACTGTACGTGAGTCGAAAATTTAACTGATTTAGACTTGGGTAATGCTAATTTTGCTTTCACACTGACCGGGGTCTCATCTGCCCTCATAGTACATAGTCCCATTGCTATCTTTCTGACGTTGTTCTTTGTTGTAGTTACTGTAACGACCTTTTTGGGTGGAGAGCTTTTGAGGATGCCCTCATATTTGAGAGCGTCCTTTTCAATCGGCACAATTAGGCTTTCCTGTTGGGGTTGTGTGTTCGGTTTTGACCCCAGACGAGCGTATATTGGTTTGGCTGCGGGCTTGGCGGGTACTTGAATGGGTTCAGAGTTACCGAGTCTTGCGAATACAGTTTTAGATGTACCTGGAAGAAGATAAATTCGTTAGGTATTATAGATAATTTGCTCCATTACTTCTTCATCCTAGCGTTAATCCCAGTCGCATCCGAAGCTTGAGTCTGGTGTCCACTTTACCAGTCTAAGTGCAGATTTGGCTGAACTGACACGGCGGTATTTCCGCCCAATTGAGCAGTCCAACTGGGGAAGTACCTCCGCCCTCCAGAATACCGCGGCTATAATAACTTCGTGTTGTGTTCTCAGCGGTGAGTAGGGTAGCCAGAGCTCACTGGAGAATTTGTGCTTGTTTGGCTTGTCCTGGTTTGTCCTCTACACTGACGGCACAGAAACTCTGTACTTACAGGGTCGGCAACGCCAGTGTGGCTTCTCTGGTGTTACACACGTCCATAGGCCACGGTAACCACTTTCCATCAGGTGGGCCATGCGCATCCTATCTGCCACCTATGTGGTATAAAAAAAACTGAACAATATTTTCCGTGAACTAACGCATTTACGTGCTCTCTAAGGCACGCACCAATTTGCATTGGTCTGGTCGTGCATTACCTTAGGTCGTGTCTGGCCTCATATTCATGCATACAAATATTTGCACTGAGTGGGGATAGAATTCGCGCCTCCTGCATAGAGGCCGCATACTGCCGAAGTAGTTCCTGGCAGAGTAGAATTTGGACCACCCCATCTCTTCCCATGCGGTGTCGTACAAGGCGACTATAGGACAGAGCTGTTTAACATCAAACAGATATATACAGTCCAGACTCAACTTTAGATCAACTCGAGTCAACAATAGTGCTCGGAATACGGCAATAGGCTCACCCCCTATCACGTGGGACCGAATACAATGATTAGTGAAATGTGGGTGTTAATTCACCTCTGCCTAACCCTCCGGGGATAAAAGCGTGATTATATGTATGTTGTATGTAAAACAATAACAAATATCTAAAGGTGTGGGTAAAGATATGTTAAATTAACATCCATCTTTTGTCAACTATGATTTTCAGTCCCATATAATAAGAGGCGAGCCTATTGCCCTCAAGTGGGACTTTATCATGGGCTGAATCTTCACCGTTGGATGGAGAACAGCTCTATCGTTTAGTCACCTTGGACACCAGCAGGACAATTTTTTTGCTTTAACTTTTTTCAACTTTTGACCTTTAAGCAAAGGCAAAATCATGGAAATCCATGAATAGAATATCAAAATTACCTTCTTTGAGGGATGGCTGTTGTGCGGCTGTGAAGCGTATAAGTCGGGCTTTCTTCAGATCACCATCAGGGTCATGTCTGTCAACACATCATAGTTAAATATTATTATGTTGAACAGAATACATCTAGTGAAGGAACTGTAAACACTACAGACTATAAGTTCGAAATGAAAACTATTCTACAGATACTTATATTTTTTTTATCTATAAAAGTTTAAAAAAAAAAAAATTTTAACGTATTTTTTTCTAAAACTTACGTCATTTCGATAGATTTCCTTTTCAGTGAGGACGGACTTGTCTTTGGGACTTCTGGTGCTTGATGATTGCGCGTGTAATGTTCTAAAATACGGCTGGCTGCTGTAAATCAAATTCAATATGTACTTTATTGTGATCGGAATTTGTAAAAAAGTCGAATGCTAATTTTAATAAAATTGTACCTTGGTACTTGGGTTATAAAAATATTTTAAATGTATTCAAAGTCGAGCCAAATTCATTGAAAATGGGCGGAATAAAATTAAGCTGACGACTTAATTAAAATATGAATTTTAACTGTGTAACATCAAGTTTCATAGTACTTTGTGGTGCACATGCAGCTATCGATTTTGCACCATAGAGCCAAATAGATGTCCAATGTAACCTGCATAGCAATAGTCAATCAACAGATATTTACTTTTAGACTGTTTTCTGTTGAAAATAATACAACCGACCAACAAATATGTTTATTTTAACTCTTTATTTTATTAAATTTATTTTTATATATTTATTAAATAAATATTGTACAATAAAGTATAAATAAATAAATTGTTTACGAGTAATTATATAAAAATAAATTTCTTAGAATAGTTTTATAATCCAATTTTTTTTTATATATAGGAAACGTCAATTAGACTTATCCTAGAGATTTTTTCGCCTTTAGATTAGTTGGACATGCAAACAATATTAGTAATGTATAAGAGTCTGCAAATATTTGATACTAATTAAAGCAAATACTAACGTGAGGATGGTTGTGAAACTGTGGCCCGTCCAGTGATTGCTGCGACCGGCACTTTGCTCGGAGCCGTAGTGCTGAGCACACGGTCACGCGCCGTGCTCTCGTGCACTTGCTTCGCATGCCTGCATCAGTGCACACAACATTACATAAACACGTCTCCACAACATAAATGAACGATTAGCAATGCGGTAGTTAGACATAAAATTTATAATTTTTTGTAATTAATATTTGCATGATCGTTTTGAAGTCTATGCTAACTGCTTGAGATAGAACAATTCTTTGCTATAGGAAATCAGTCTATGGCCTCCACCAGACTATTCTAGCTTAATAGAGTGAGTCCTATATGCTCTTTTTTTATACAACTTAGGTAGCAAACAAGCACGCGGCCCACCTGATGGAAAGTGGTTACCGTGCCCTATGAACGTGTGTAACACCAGTGGAGTCACATCCGTGCTGCCGACCCTGTTAGAACAGATATTTTAAGTGCCTTCAGTGCAGAACATGAAATCAGGACAAATCTTTGGTCTTCCCACTGATAGCACAAAAACTCTCCAGTGAGCTCTGGCTACCCTACTCACCGCCGGGAACACAACACGAGGTTATTATAGCTGTGGTATTCTGTAGGGATGCCTGCATGGACATAACTACAAGTGGTGTCCAGGAAATGCGGAACTCAAACTCATTTATTACGAAAGAAATTACGAGCATTTGCTATGCAACTAGTATGGTACTTAATTGACAGAACAGAAATATTAACTAACAGGACACAAAACATTGCAGTGACTATTCACATGCTGCATCGGGTGAGGATCTACTGCCACGGTTTCAGTTGTGTTTCTCCTCTAGGCTGAAGAGACATCAGAACTTACTTTTACAATTATATTTTGATTACTTGTATATCCTCTCAAACCATAAAGAAATTAATACATGTCAAATATTACATAAAATCCCCAGTATGTACAAACATGACAGAACTGTGACATATACAACACTGCTCAAAATATAATTATAAAAGTAGGTTATGATGTCTCCCCAGCTTAGGGGAGACAGCAAACTGAAGAAATCCTGATGTCTCAAATAAGGTCAAATTACCTCATGCAAAACTAGACTTAACATAAACATAAATTCGCGCCTATATCCCCGAAGGGGTAGGCAGAGGTGCTAGCACCCACATTTCGCCAGTTTATGTTTAAGTCCCAAGGTAATAGGTGGCGAGCCTATTGCCATTAACCGGGCACTAATACACACATAACTTCAAAAAGCATTGAAAAGTCATTGGTGTGTGCCATGGTAAAACTTGGGATCGAACCCAAGACCTCATCTCAGCAGTCCATTACCCATACCACTAGGCTACCGTGGTTAGAACTAGAATTAGGCTTTTAATTCGCACATATGGAACTGGACAGAGAGAAGATGAGTTAAACCTATATTTACATTAAACTATACATATATTACTAAGATGACAAACAAGCAGAGCATAAAGTATGTGTAACATCTTTTACATACCATTTGTATGGGTTACTATAAAAACACACCATTGTCAATAAACCTTCACTATTAAATACAGCAATTAAATATTATATACCCACCTCAATATTGCAATAACATCTCCCATTCTCGTGATTCCCATGTCCCGCAGATACTCCTTGTTGAGGTCCAATAGCATATCATTCTGAATTCTATTATCAGTGAATGTAAGGGCATATGTTGCTGACACATCTGAAGGTATGCCCGCTGCAGTGAAGAAACTCACCCACATTCCTAAAATATTATTTGAAATATTATGTAAAGAAAAGCCTTTGTGTAGATTTAAAATCCTGAATGTTAGAAAGGAAAGGAGGTAATAATTACAATTAATTGTGCGAAACACTCCAAAACATAAGTGTACATACACATTAAATTACATTAAAATTCCAAATGTAACTATACACCTACACAAGTTTTCATTTTCCAGTAAGAACACATAGTTACTCAAAATGCAGGTGTAGAAATAACTTGTTAAATTGATATTCTCTAAGTTAGACAATAGCTCATTTAGATGTTTCAAAAAATATCTGATCAAATAACAGATAAAAGAAATTAAATACCACAAAATGTTATGAACATTGTAAATTGTAACCTTGTAACCATCTTTGGAAGGAATAAAGTATTCAAATTTTATATCACCTAGTGTGATTGCTAATACTCTTACCTGTTAATTGTGTATCCATTTTTAATGAAGCAGCATTCATTTTATTTCAGAAAAATATCAAATTACCAAATGGATAAATTACTAAATACGTTGACAGCTGTAACAAAACATTAAAAAGTCATAGACACTAAGCAAAGACCATACATACACTATCAAATTCATTGCAAAATGGACTAATTACTTACTTTTTTTATATAGAACACGTCAATTAGACTTTTAAAAAAAAGTTCAATTCAATTCTTGATGAATGGCTCCCCGTGCTATTATTAGCATCAATACCAAAGAATATATAAGAGATCAATACCGCCAAAGTCAAGTAGTAGAGCTATTAATGACGGAGATAAAGTGGAAAAACAGTTTTCTGTGTAGTTCTAATCCACTCATAGACAAAAGAAAATTTTTAGATGGGATTTATTGTAGTCTTATTAATCTTAATATTTTAAAATCATGTCAAGAAATAATATATAAATATTAAATAGGTACAATAAAACTAAAATAACTATTATACAATGTATACCTAGCTAGGAACAATTAAATAAACTCGGATCAAATGGCATGTGTCGTGACTGTCATGTTGACTTATGTCAAAATTGTCAAGTGTCATACCCGTGTCTACCTGTGTCCTTGATTCCTATGTTTACCAGTTCACTTTTAATTATTTTATTAAAAGAAAGCAGTAATTATTTGTTTTTAGAAATGAGAATATTCATAACATATTTAGCTTAGAACATAAAAGGTTCTTCACATTTTAAGTCATTGATAACACTAATTGCGAAATAATCTTTTACAATGGCTAACTTTACAACGGACGGTAAATTATGCATTGAACGTGAGCTCGATATCAAGAGTACTGAAGAGCAGTTTGAAGACTTAATATCACAGTTTGAAGTAGTTCAGACATGCAAATGGATTACGGACAATAACTATGCAACGGTGCGTATCTAGCTTACCGACGTTTAAAGTACTGACTTGTAACCTGACCAATTACTACCGAAGATAAATTATTAGATTTACACACCGCATACCGTGAAATATACTGCACTATTATTACCATGTCAAATTATAATGATTTGAAACCGAGTTTCTTGCAAATATATATAATAATATTCTATTCTATAGATATTTATTTCAGAACTTGAAGTTTTAAGGAAAAGACACTAATGCGCATTTCCATATAATATTAATCTATATAGCATTAAACTTAAAGGTATAATTTATAAACAGGTCTGTCTTCAATTCCCGGACGAGTTTCTTGGTGTGAGTGCTAAAATATATGAAGAAATAAAAAAACGAGTGGATGTAGATCTGTACATTCTTGGTGACACATCTTATGCGAGGTACATTTTACAGCTTCTACTATACTCCATTCGTTAGATATTGAACTAATAGTAAACAATCTTGCAGCGGCTTTTTGAAAAAACGCATTAAACACATAAACTAGGCTTACTTACAAATTAACTAATGCTTGATTTCAGTTTTTATTCTTTAAAATGAATACATAAATATTTTTCCTCTTTAGATAAATATTTAGTTTTTGTTCAATTAATGTTATTCATCAGCTTCATCTAGGTGAGACAGCAGTAGTCATTACTAAGGCCCTGGTTCAATTCTTGGAGTGTATTGTGATATTTCGTTTTCATGATAGGTAATTACTGATTGTACCTTGTTGATGAAATTGGGTTCACTACTTCTTACGATTGTAAATAACAATGTTAAAATAAGCTTGCTAAACCCTTCAAAGATATATTATACTCATACATATTTAAAAAATAAAAATAACATGTTTAAAAAAACAAACTAAAAGTTATAATATAACTTAGTACAAATACCAATCAAATTGAGAATCTTCTTTTTGAATGTTGATAAAAAGAAATACACTTGACAATTAAAATATTCATGAATTAATTTTCTATTTCAGTTGCTGTGTGGACTCTGTAGCTGCGATGCATGTGCAAGGCAATGCGGTTGTTCACTATGGTCATACTTGTTTCTCCAAAACTAACATACCGGTGTTCACAGTGCTGCCTAGAAAACCTCTAGACATAGAAGCCACTATAAAAGTGTTGAAGGCCAGCTTTAGTTCCGATGAAAATAAGAAACTGTGTTTGTTTTATGATGCTGATTATGAACACTGTAAAGGTATTTATTTTAGTCTAATATCTTCAACAATAAATGTCATACAAAATGTCTTCACACAAAACCAAAAGGATGTCCATATCAAAAAAAAAATATATTAGTAAAATACATATTACATGCCAGAGACTGCAAACTGAAGAAGTTAAAACCATAAAGTTGATCATGGACTATGAATATGCTGTCTCACTACAATCCCAGTTCCTTTTTTCTTTTATGATATTTTAAACAAAGGACATGTGTGCCAAGTTTGATGAAAATCGGTAAAAAAAGGCCACTTGTCGATTCTTCCTACAGCCCTGGGTTCGATTTTTTTTTTAACCTTTGAACAGACTTTAAGCCTTATTTAAAAACAAACTACATACATACACATAATCACGCCTCCATCCCCAAAGGGTTAGACTCAAGCCATGCACCTGTGGCTGAGTCTGGGCTGTAGATATCTGTATGATGTTAAACAACCCTAACCCTTTTTACGTGTGCAAAATCCCCACGGATACAGTCCTGGAGCCGGTGGAAAAGGTTATGTCGGACTCGAACTGACCAAAACGCACGCCGCCTGTGGGTCGTATTGAGTTGCCTAAGGTGAGGTTAACAGGCATATCCCTCGCACCCCGGCCGACACCCAGGGCCAGATCGAGAGAGATGGCCCTGGGTGTCCGCCATGTGAAGTTAACAGGCATATCCCCCGCACCCCGGCCGACACCCAGGGTCATCTCTCTCGATCTGGCCCTCTCTTCGGGACCGCAGAGTCCCCAACAGCCCTATCCCTTAGTCGCCTTGTACGACACCGCATGGAAAGAGATGGGGTAGTCCAAATTCTACACTGCCGGGAACCTCGCGGCTTGACGCGGAAGAAACTACCTGCTAATTTTATTTAAAATTCTCATCTGTGTTATTTGTTTTCAGATGTACTTGCAAAACACTGGTTTCAACAATACCCTGCTAGCTATATTGCTTATATAGAGCTAGTGGAGCATCCTAACAGGTTCTTAGGCAGAGTGGTGAGGAGTGAAGGTGGCCAAGACTTTGATGTTGGTGTACTAGAAAACTGCATCTGTGTGAATGTTGGTACTAGGGGGCAAACTTTGTTCAACTACACTGTATCTATAGCAGGTGAGTTCTTCTTTTGTTTATAATATACATTTGAGCAGGAGAACTCTTCTTTTGTTTATAATATACATTTGAGCAGGAGAGCTCTTCTTTTGTTTATAATATGCATTTGTTGCTCCATTGGTAATATTGGTATAATTGACAATCAGTCTTTGCTGGGTTTAAAACTTTTTGATAGTTTTGGAATCATTGTTTTCATTAACTGATTAATTGCTACCTTCATTTTTACAAATTACTGCTACTGACCAGGTAAATTGTTTGAATATAGAGGCCTATCCCCATAACGTCTGACAATCGTCTGATAAAATATTTATTACTTATGTAAAATATCCAACATAATATTTCGGTAGTTATATTGTGACGCACATATGCGTCATCTGCCTAGCAAAGGTTTTTTGACGCATGTTTCCATCCATCCAATGATTTTATATCAAAACTGTTTAATATTCCAGAAATTATTTGCTATATTTTCTACTTACAGCTTCAGAATGGTTCCTATTAGACCCGAACATAAGTAAAGTGGAAAGACTAGAAGAAACAATGTGGTTTAAACGTCGAAGATTCTTAGTTGAGAAATGTAAAGATGCAGAAACTGTGGGCATTCTTGTGTGCAAACTCGCTGGCGATCAGACCAAAGATATCATAAGCAGGATGAAGCAGTTGTGCAAAGTGAATGGCAAGAAGAGCTACATTGTGTCTGTTGGCAAACCTAATGTTGCTAAACTGGCCAATTTCCCTGAAGTAAGTAATTTTCAATTCAGTAGTATTTATATTATAGGAATTCATAGAAAGTAGATTTAGATTTTGGCTAATTTACATTGAAAGAGCAGTGAACAGAATTTGTTTCGAGAAATGGTTGAGAGCAAAAAACTTAGGTGGTAGACAAGCATACGGCCCACCTGATGCTAAGTGGTTACCGCGACCTATGAACGAGTGCACCACCAGGGGAGTCACACCCGTGCTGCCGACTCTATAAGACCAGAAAGTTTCTGTGCCATCAGTGCAGAAAACACAATCAGGACAAGCCTTTGGTCTTTCCAGTGACAGCACAAACACTCTCCAGTGAGCTCTGGCTGCCCTACTCACTGCTGGGAACACAACACAAGGTTATTATAGCCATGGTATTCTGTAGGGTGGAGGTATTCCCCAGTTGCACTGCTCAATTGCCTTCAAGTGACTATGAATTGTTTGTACTTAGTGAAACAATATTTAATCCATTTGATTGCACAATCAAAGGATACAATAATTTTTTTGTATAACCAAAAATTATATGATTACAGATTGACATTTACGTGATGGTTGCATGTCCGGAAAATGAGCTTTATCTCACGAGCACGAGAGACTTCTACAGACCGATTGTGTACCCATATGAATTAGAGGTAGCCTTGAACTCCAACAGAGAACAATATTTCACTACCCATGTTACAGACTTCGATCAGTTATTGCCTGGACGAAAGCACTACTGTGATATTACTCATATAAAAGAGACTACAGATGTCAGTCTCATTACTGGGAAGATAAGAGAAACTAAAGTAGACACAAGTGAAGGTAGCAGTTTAGAATTAGCAGAAAAACAAAACTGGGCATTGGAAAATATTGGACAAAACCTTCAAGACAGATCATGGAAAGGTTTAGAACAAAAATTAGGCGAAACTGAAGTGAAACAGGCAGAGGAAGGGCGTAAGGGTATACCTTTGCAGTACAGTAATGAACCAAAATGAATTTAGAAATATTTTATTTACATGTATGGGTACAAAACATGTCTCACTCGGTAGTAAGACTGGTTTTAATAAATACTGCAAAAATTATACACAGTTTTCATTTACAACAAAATATCAGACTTGGTCTTCGTCTTACAAGTCTATGTTTACATGACAACCTAAATAACATTTGATTTAAAATCATAGCACTCAACAACAAAAAAATGGGTAAACAATATTTATAAGAGAGAAGTGAAATCATAAAACTCAATTTCAAATAATTGATCCCGTAAATACTTCTAAGACAACGGATCCAAATACACCACACTAAGACTTCTGGTTAAGTGGGTTCTGAGGAGACTTCAGCCATTCTTTCCTGAGCATCTGCTTCAGCTGTGAAAGCCTTAGGGATGGGTTCTCAGCCTTTAAAATTGGTAGATTAAGCTCTTCAAAAGCTGTGTACGCAGCTTTCAGTCGTTTTTCTGGATGCCTGTCCATATCTGACTTTTCACTGGAAATTAAAAAATATATTTACAATAGCTGAAGCAGTCTAGACACAGTCCTAGTGTTTAATATGTCCGACTTGTGATCATGAGACCCATTACTACTATATTCTTAGTGTTTCAAATTTGCAGAGCTGTGGGCAATAGCTAGTATACAAAAAAAATGATAAGAAATAAACTGGGAGTGAATATATAGATAAAGTATGAAACAGCAGTATTACAGTGGGTTCCAAAGTACGTTGGTTATGGTTAATGTTAAAAATATACCTGAGAATAGAGATAGCTTCATCAACAGACTGTGCCACTTCTCCATCAAGAGTTATCCTGTTCAGATTCTCTTCCAAATGAGGTTCTTCTATGACAACCCTGCTAGGCTGTAAGTAAAAATAAAGATATTGTTGATTCAATTTATAAGACTGGGCTCTGCCTGCTCGCAGCGCGAGTGTGGCACCCCTGGTGTTGCACACATCCATAGGCCACGGTAACTACTTCCCATCAGGTGGGCCGTGTGCTTGTCTGAAACCTTAATGGTATAAAAAAAAGAAGATAATAACAGTAGACAAAAAAATCACTTGTATTTGTAATATTGTTTGGGTGCATTTCATACACTGCAACATGAAAAAGAATTTCAACCGTAAAATCATTGACCTTGACCTTGGGGTGTCATCGACCTAAACATCGGGGTTTGATGACCAAGGGACTTGGTGTGCTGGTGACCTTCACCTTACAGCTTTTTATTATATCACAAGACAGTAACAACAAAAAAAAAGCCTCTAGTGAAGCTAATAAAGGGTATACAAAAAAAAAGAAAGTTATTTATAAATTCTACAGCAGTCTTACCACAGGTTTTGGAGGTTCAGCCTTAATAGATTTCTCTTTTATCTTCTCTATCTGGGCACGTGTGATCTTTGGTGGTGGTGGAGCTGCCTTTGCGGGAGCCTTGATAGATTCCATCTCTTTCTCCAACAAGGCTTTAGCTTCTGCTTTCTTTTGTAACTGTTCTTGGCGCTTCTTTTCTTCTGCTTCCTGAATAGAATAGAGTTTAAAAATTATATTGTCTTGAAAGACTATGAAGTCATAGACTTCCAAAACTTATCAGGTGATGAGTAGGCTGTTCTCTGTTTACCTCAGGAGAAAAGTGTGAATATAGTCATAGTCAATCAAAGTTTTTATTTGCTTTCATGTATTCTACATATCTTACACATTGTTGAAAGTATACAGTACAATGTCTTCCGACACATTGATACTTCTCTTCTGGGATGATCCTAATACAATTATATAGTTAAACATCATAAGTTTAAGAACCCGTTTAAGTCACAATAGATGGGTAGTCAAACAATTTTCGAATAGATGGTAGGTTACAAAATCATCATCATTATTGGTACCAGTCGTATCCGAGGCTCTCAAAGCCCAGGGTCCATTCTATACCAGCTGGTTTGATCGCAGTCTATCCATAAGATACATAACTAACCTTCTTCTGTTGCTTTTTCTTTAACTTATCGTCATTATCCTCCCATGAAGCATCTTCCACCATTTTTTTTAACTTCTGATCTTTCTCCTGTTTCGCATCTTCTTTTCGTTGCCGGGCAGCAACAGCCTTGCTATTCTCGCCAACGAACTTCTTTGGCATCTTTGTCTACCAAGAGAAAAATACTCTTTAATTAGTCATGCTCGTCTCATGATTACACCAAAATAGTTATCAAATTACACTTACATTTTAACAAACCAAGTTACAATTTCTTATTAGAATAATTTTATTACAAATTTTACGAAGCGGTTGCTTTGCCAAGCTTATTGGACTAAAAAAATTTGCGACAGTTTGATTTGATCATCTGTGGAAAATTCTACAAATCAGCTGTCATCAAAACAACCGCGAAAGGGTGCGTTCAGAGTTCGGAAATTATGCTTCTTGAGTGGACAACGCGCATTGGGCGCTTTTACATTATGGATGACAACGATTCAATTTATTGCTACGACCATAGAGTATAGTACTTTAAGAAACAATTTATTATCTATAACTATCATAGAAAAGAAAAGTTTATATTTATAAAAAAGGTGAAATTTAATTTGTTGTTGATCCAAAAAATAAATAAATGTATTACTGTAATAATTTGTCATCATATTTGTACCTATTGTAATTTATATAATTAACTTTTTCACTTATTTTATTAAGATACAATGGCTCTAGTCGCTTACGATAATAGTGATTCAAGTGACTATGACGACGAGGATAATGAAGTTACTCCAGTAGCCTTGTTGAACAACAAAACTGAAAAGAAATCAAGTCTAAAACGTAAGTACGGTAAGCTTCAGAGAAAAGGAACCCCCGCGGCGATATTCTTTAAGTATTGAGGGGGTCTGTTTTCTCTGACGCTGTGTGTACTTACACAAATTCAAAATTTCTCGTCACGCGTGCTCTTCCACCAATGTTATTGTGATACCTATATCTAAAATGTATACATTAAATATTTCTATAGTGTCCTAATTTTCAGTTCCAGAACCAGTTCAGATACAAGAAGCCACAAAAATAGATGAAGAACCACAAGAAAGCCATGGGCAGAATTTGTTCAATCTCTTGCCACAGCCATCAAGAAAAAAGCCTGCTGTCATTGAGGAAGATGATGAGTTTCTCCACAAAAAAGAGGTTGCTAATGGTGTCAAACCCAAGGCGAAGATCACAGTGCCTTCTTTGAGTGATGTAAGAAATATTTATTTAGTAGGTATATTGCCAAAAAATAAATCTTAGTAATTGTTTGTAAATAAAAATTAATAGCCACATTATGCACACTTCAAGACAGCTGCACATGTTTTTATTACAGGCTTATTCTTTTTTTTAGATATTCATTGTCAGAAGAAGGTTTCTTAGACACCCTAATTTTTTTTAATTTTCTGTATACATATTTCAGTTCAAGGATGTGGAAACCAGTGTGCCAATTGCTAAACCGAGAACTTCTAATGCAGTAAGTTCATTGTAAATAACACCCTAAAGTTTACAGAAAAAGTAATGTAGGTACAATCAATGACAAAAGTAGTTTAACAAATCCTAATTTAATGACTAACTTAGCTCTTAAGCCCTTCATAAAATAATAAACAAATCATAAATTATATTAACTATCCTGTAGCTAATTACAATATACATAACAATTTTATATTACTAATATATGTATTCCAAAATAAAAGGTTCATAAATGTTTTTTTGTTTTTTAATCTGGTTTTTTGGAGGTTACACAGATATGTCAACCCCATCATACCCTGTATTTTTGTTGTTGACTGTACGTACTACCGTTTACATAATTTAGGTTATTCAATATATTTCCAATATTTTGTTTTGTACATCTATTATTAAAATTTTGTTAATACATACACTTATTTCAGAAAAAGTCAGGGCTGCTAAGCATGCTCCCACAGCCAAAAAATGGAGTGACCGCTACAACAAGATCTTTAATACCAAATGTCCTAACAAAAAAACCTACAACAGCTCCAGTGGCAAAGAAAACTCCCATCCCGGTAAACAAACCTAATATGAACCCCACACCACTGATAAATGATTATTCAGATGACAGTGACAACGAAGAAGTACAAAATGATTTCTTCTCAATAAACAAACCCGTAGAATTACCAACAGATGTGGATATGCCTTTAGATATCGAGCAAAATACAAGTACACAAGTAACAGATACCACTAAACCGCAACGGAGAGGTATTGAGTCTTTCTTCAAGAAGGAAGAGGTTAGTCATATAGAATTGGAGCCTCAATACGACAGCGACAGTATAGCAGACCAGTCTGAAGCAGGGTCAAGTTATAATGAGTATGGGGTTGAAAATCCTATCAATAATGAAGCGGTACTTGATGAAGAAGCTGTAAGTATACAGGGCTATTTGATTTATTAAGAGTTTGTAAAATAACCAGCTGGGGCTGTAGTAAGAAGTGGAAACATGTGGTCTCTGCCTACCCCACTGGGAAAGAGGCGTTACTATAAACAACTTTGTTGTAGCTTACACCGCTTCTGAGATAAATAGGAAAAACAACATTTAGGAAGATGTTTGAGGGGGATGCTCCCCCCTCCATGAAATCTATGGGCAACTTTTCAGATATGTTCAGGGGAACCTAAGAAACATTTTAAAAAATAGAAACCATCCATCGGAATTAGTCCTAGGCTATTGTTAAAATTTACTGAGCTGTATGTAAAACAACCGCTTAACTCGGCGGTTGTTTTACATACAGCTCAGTAAATTTGCAAAATAGGTTTTACTCTTGGGATTCTGGGTCCAATTTCCTTCCTTATATTCTATTCCAATTTCCTTCCTTATATTCTATTCCAAATTAATAATACAATATAATTTTTGCCAAATCAATATCTGTTATGTGCATTTTTCTTAGAAGTGGCCCGCCGAGAGTGTATGGCCCTTATATTTTGGCAGTCCAGAACTACAAAGTATTAAAGTTAATTTTCCAGAAATAGCAATCCAACCCGGATTGCCAAATTCGAAACAATAAGGAATAGCGAAAAATGCTCAAAGGAGTCACAAGCCCGATTTTGATGAAACTTAAAACCTCATCTTAGATTTTTGAAAAACCGATAATTGTAGCTGGCAATCGAACCCATTTATTTTGAAAAAGAAAAACACATCCTTTATTATTATACCATATGATAGTGTTGTTATTAAGGATCTTATTCTGGGAAGTAATAACATAAGTTCCAATTATGGACTACTCTGTTACTGAGGAAGTGTCAGCAGTTTAATAATGAAATTAATTTACAGATAATGAAGCTATGCGGCTCCCGAGGGAAGCGGAAGCGTGAAGATATTCAGATAGTAGATGTGAACCAGGACGAGGTGTTAGCAGACGCGCGGGCGATGTTGCTCAAAGGCCTCATGGATGATACGAGCAAGCGCGTGTCGGCGAGCAAGAAGAAGGGCCACGAACCTACCAGCCAGCAGAGGCGGAAGCACCAGATCACTTACTTAGCTTACCAGGTTTGTGACTTCACTTTTACTTTTGTTAGTAAATGTAATATTATTGGGGATAATACAGCTAAACGAGAGCGTAGACAGGTGCACGTTTCACAATGTCGCGTTCACTTGTACTGGTCTAAAAAGGCCACATTGAGCAATTCTGCTAAAATATAGTAAATTCATGAATTTCCAGTAGATCTAATAGAGATTTAACGAATTTTATAGGATTGATCTAATAGAATAATCCTATAAAATTCGTTAAATCGCAGTGGATACTATATATTGCAACCAAAGCGAGAATGGAATAATTGCTAGAAGCTCGTGATCACCAGCTCTCAGCGAGTGTGTAACTAAATAAAAAATGTTATGTGGAAAATAGTCCAATTTATTTATTAATGCAATTATATTATTTTATGAATCTATATTTATGTTTCTATATGAGATGTTTGGAAAAGACAATACGAATAATGTTGTATGGACCAGGGGCGCCAAAAATGCATGGGAATAATGAACCCATTTTATATGAATATTACCATCCTCCTAAATGTACTTGTGTTAGGAGTGAGTTAACTTCGGTTGTGTAATGGCCAGGATTTGTACGCGGGGCCTCTCGATCGTAAGGCTGGCGTAGCTTACCAACTTACTAACTGTACATATATTATAGAACTGATTGAAATGCTTGTGTAATAGCTAAAATTAATAAGTGGTATGCTTTCTTTACAGGCCAAAGCTAATGAAGCTGAACTACAAAACCAATGGTCAAATAACAAAATGTCAAAGCGGCAGACACAAGCCAAGTACGGTTTTTGAAAATGTTAATTTAATTAAGTTTGAAATAGGAGAAATTATGTAAATACTGATCATATTTGTAATAAAAGTAAATGTTATGAGTTAAAAGTATTTTATTTGTACAAGAACTAATTGACTAAATATAACTAATATTTTAAGTCTACAATCTGCGGGCTTTCCTTGGTCGTGGAGGATTCCATGAGACGTGTGTGTTATCTGTGATAGATACTACCTCAAGACCACCCATCTGCAACCCTTTAACTGCAGCCTGTAAAAGTAATAAACAACATATAAAATTTGCAATGTGTCACTGGATTTGAGATTGACATGGTCATTCACATTAACAGCACCAAAATATCAGTTACTCGACTAAAATAATAAACATGGTAAATATCCCGCCGAGTTTTACACTATTAGTGAGTGAACTTGTTCCTCATTTGTATGTACCCCATACTGACTGCAGGAATGCTCACTTTATGACGTGTTATATTACGTCTTGTCATACTGATCAGTATGCACATTTACATAACTTATGAGAGGATCCACAAAGGGGGCCAAATAAATATAAAAAGTGAAAGTACCCTTGTGTATTGAAAATTAAAAATCCCATTTTGCAGGGTAAATAAGCTCTTCCAAAACCAACTATAAAAAATAATAGATGTCTTACCAATCTTCCTGGCCCCAGGCCACGGACTCTAACTCTGATTGATTTAATACCTCTGTCAATAGCTCTCTGAAATCATAAACAATTAAAAGTTCAAACTCTATGCTTATTTGTGTGCTTCAACACTTTCGACACTTTATTATTCAAATAATAAGGTTAGACCTTACCATAGCTATTGCAATAGCAGTGGTCTGTGAAGCAATATTTGTTCCTTTTTTAGTATTCTTGAATCCCTCCATACCACAGGACCGAATAATTTTGACGGAACCAGCAGCATCGGTCACGGAGAATATAGTATTGTTGTGGGTGACTCTGACATTGCAGATTGGTAGATCTTTGTAAGCAGTGCCATTAAATATCAAGTTGTCGGAATCTAGAGTGGGGAAAAGGTTCTGTTTCCTGTAAAAATAAGACATGTTCATTTTTAATATTCTCAGGAATTTGTTAATAGTTTAAATATAACATGCAGAGTCTGTTTCTACTTGACACGTCATTTCTACTGTTATTAGAGCATCGAAACTCGGGTCAATTTTGAAAACCCGGGTTTTCGGGTCTAAGAGTAATCAAAACCCAAGTAGATCGGTTTTTTCGAGCATTTCGATCAAAAAGATCGTAAAATCGAAAAAGATTGTATTTTTTTTAAATAGACTAATCTGCGTTTATATATAGATTTCCTGCAATGAGTGCAAAATATAAATGATTAAGAAGAATTTAAATAAATGAAACAGTACATTACAAATAACAAAAACAGTTTTAATGTTTGAAAAAGTGATAAAGATTTATTTTTTCTTCAGAATATCTTGTATAAATATTTGTACTTTGGCATAATTTGAATATTCAAATTATGCCAAAGTACAAATATGCTAAATTATTTTTGGAACCTTTTAAATGTTCATATACCAGCGATAGGTTACCCTCCCCTCTCCATTGCTCCACACTTCACCCCATTCATGTAATGAGATGGATGCACACATTCCATTTAACTTGCATGGCTTGTTTTATTGGTAGGACTAGGAACGTAACAATGAAGCTACTTTTTACGTAATAAATAATAATTTATCAAAGCATGTTTTCATTCCATTTACTTATTGTTGCATTCGAAGTGGCTTAAACTTCATAAAAAACAGAAACAAAAGTATTTTCGGTCCGGGTAAACCCAGGCTCGATGCCCTGTCATAGAACCGTAATGTTCATGTACCAGACCCAAGTGCTTCTAGCCTGCCAGGTTTTCACATTTCTTTGGTTTATACTCAGTCAAAATAAGTTTGGTCTTTCAGGAACCAAATTAACTAATGTAAAAACATCAATTTATTTTAATTACATTTTTAAATGTATCTATAAAATAATTATTTTAATTATTATTTGCCTACCATGCTTTGTTTCATATCGGCCCGCCATTTGACATACCTCAAAATAAAAATCGGTATTTACAAAATATTATATATACTTACCTATATTATTATTTTTTTATATTCCCGATTTTTATTGGAATATAAATGGGTTATGACGGACTTTGCGGATATTCCACGGAATAGCCTTGTATATCCGCAAAGGATTAATAATATTATTGAGTATATCTACTTACGCTTTCAGTACACTATCTAAGTCCACAAGCTTCTCGCCCTGTACACCTTCATCTTCAGCTGGAATTCTCTTGTGATCAAATTTATCTGACGTTTTCGGCCCCGAGGTTTGGAACAATCGCACCACATTAATACTAGGGATTCGCAGGGTGTTTGTCAATATACTTAACATATTTAGTAACCCTGTTTATTTTTTAATTTTCTATAATATTTTATGATATTGTACTAACTAAAGAGTAGGTACTAAAGTGCAAAATTATTATAACCAAAAAATTATGACAAGACAATGACAGTAATTGACACTGACATTTGCGTTTCGTACAATGAAATGATTCTGAATATTCGACTGGTCGTAAATGCTAACAACTAAACGTTAATTAAAATCTCAGACGATGTTTCGTATACGTACCCTTCCCATAAAACAACCGAGGGATATTTAGGGCTGCCACACGCTCGTTGACTTTTAAGATGCGTTTAAATATAGTGATCACGCAAATAATCGTTGGCACTGTCACCATATCTGCTCGCCAACGTTAATTTATTAGACCGTTGGGATCTCAGGTATATTCGTTAAACCAAAAAATACTTATATCATAGAACTGACGCATTACTTGCGCATACTTGCCGCACGATTATTTTGCATAACTATATAAGTAATAGCCAGTAGCAGCCGAGCAGCTTGCCTCTTAATCCTCCCCCCATATTTCTTTTCTTACACACATACATACAATCACGCCTTTATACCTGGAGGGTTAGGCAGAGGTGAATTAACACCCACATTTCACTAATAATTGTATTCGGTCCCACGTAGTAGGGGGTGAGCCTATTGCCGTATTCCAGGCACTATTGTTGATTCAAGCCATGCATCTGAGGCTGAGTCTAGGCTGTATATATGTCTGATGTTAAACAGCCCTATCCCTTAGTCGCCTTGTACGACATCACATAGGAAGAGATGGGGTGACCCTAATTCTACTCTGCCGGAAACCACGCAGCAATATTCTTACTTATACAAAAAATAAAACACAACAGCCCTTTAATCTTAATTTAATAACTTAACGATAACACAGACAATTGTTTACACTTATTAATTATTGATACTATTTGCTAATTCTATAACATCCTTGTAGAACATGATTGACTGGGTGAATCCTCGTAGCGAGGAAGGTACGCCCAGTTTCACTAGTTTCAGATGGCCTGCCTCGGCTATGTAGTTAGCTTCGAGAAGCTCTGCGGTCGCCCACTCCATTGTGTATTCCATGGGCTCGACTTCGTCAGCGGTCCCCATCTCCATTGTAATAATGTAGTTGATAACGTGAGAGTACAGGGGTGTTGACACAAGTTTTATAAACATTTTGCTTTCTAGCAACTCTCTTACAAGATCGTCATCTATATCTTGTATTTTCTGAAGGTAATCCTGAAAAAAATAATTAGTGGACGTGATATCGTTGCTATCATTAACTTATAGTTACATTATCGTAAAAAGACTTTGTAAAATCAAAGAAATAATAAAATCTGATAAGTAACATGATTGATTAATGTTTTGGGTACTTGAAAATTTTACATACATACATACATAGAATCACGCCTGTGTATGTATATATAATATATTTTTTTGTATAGTGTGATGAATGTTTAGGCTATTGTGAATTGGTTGACTGAGTTTTTTGGGCTTTGGGCAGTGATATTTATGTCTGTCCATATTCTATTTTATAATCAACCAACCACTAAGCCAAGTTTATGTCTTGAGTGGTATATAAGTTACCAGTTATTATTTAATTACACATATATGTATATAATCACAACCGTGGGTTAGGCTAGGCATAGGTGAATTAACACCCACATTTCACTAATCATTGTTTTCGGACCCACATAATAAGTGGTGAGCCTATTGCTGTATTTCGGGCACTATTGTTTACTCGAGCCATGGATCTGAGACTGAGTCTGGGCTTGATGTTAAACAGCCCTATCCCTTAGTCGCCTTGTACGACACCGCATGGGAAGAGACGGAGTGGTCCAAATTTTACTCTGCCGAAAACCATGGGGCTATATAAGCTATATAAATTATATAAGTAACATAAGAAGGGAAGGCCTGGATTTAATGCTACAAACTACTACACTAGGTAACTTGAATAGGGGTATGACCAAACACATTTTTTTTTTTGCGTGCGTAAAATCCCCACGGATACCTCGCCATCGGAGCCGGTGGAAGAGGTTATGTCGGATTCGAACCGACTAAAACACGCACGCCGCCTGTAGGGCGTTTTGGTTGCCGAAGGTGAGGTTGACAGGCATATCCCTCGCACCCCGGCCGACCCAGGGCCATCTCTCACGATCTGGCCCTCTTCTCGGGTGTATGGGGACAACAGAATCCCCAACTCGTCCCCGGAAACCGGGAGGCGCGCCAGGCGCGCTACCGCCGCGGCCTACTTCTGCCAGCGTGACAGGCGGCTCAACCTGTCACCCCCAGGCCTACGCTCATGGGGGGCGGAGGTCGTTCATCGACCGACCAAACACCCTGAGCAATCTGGGGCCTTTATTTTGCCTTATATTTATAGTTGATAGTAGACCCTACCTTATGCTGGCGAATTAAGGGCAATATATGCTTTTTGGAATCTTCACTTTTGCTCAGCAACATCACCCAAATAGCATTGAGTACGAACTCCTCTTCTACGTCTTCCGCCAAATATTCGATTTCCTGCGTTATAATATAATAAATGTTTACATTGTATAAAATCGATACAGATACTATATTATTTAATAACTTTAAAGTCAAGAAATAATTTATAAATATTAAATACAATAAAACTAAAATAACTATTATCCAACTTATAGCTAAGAACAATTAAAATGCGTCGTGGAATTCCTCCGCATCGCATGCCTCTTGTGGTAGCGTTCCCAGAAGACTGGCAGCATTGCGTCGTTGTATGGCAATGCTTATTCTCTGACCTAAAAAGATGCCAGCCTTCTGGTCACGAGAAGCATCGACTATACGCTTCGCAATCTCACGGAAGAGGTTGCGAGCGCTCGGACCCCATGACCCCAAAGTCTCGACTCCAAACGGCACAAATTCATAATCTCCGATGAGATTGGAGTATTTGCGCCGCTTGAGAGCCTCATATAATAAATTAATATTATATCATGGAACTAGCTGACCCGCCCCAGCTTCGCCTGTGGCATACTTTGAAATATTAAATTACCTATTAAAAATAGGGGTTGATCGTAGAGGGTTAAAAATTCAGGGATGTGTGTATTTTCTAATGCTGTATCATAAAAAAATATTCAAAAATTAATAAATTGAATTTAGGTGTGGATTACACTTAACATTTTGGGGGATGAAAAATAGATGTTGTCCGATTCTCAGACCTACCCAATATGTACACAAAATTTCATGAGAATCGGAAAAGCCGTTTCGGAGGAGTTTAACTACAAACACCGCGACACGAGAATTTTATATATTAGAGATAATAAAGGGCCAATTCTCGTATAATCTATTCAAAATTCAGTCACTGTGTAATTCCAGTTTTCAAAGTCGAACAATTACATCTTGATCTATTTTGACTCTTAGGAGATTGACATGAGATCGAGATTACATTTTGAATATAATATCTCAGAGTAGGGATAGCACAGGTTCTGGGGTAGGGAAGAGGTAAAATATGGTTTAGGAGGTTAAGATTAGGAGGTGGGATAACGAACAGAAAACAAACTAAACGTGGGAGGTTTTTTCTCTTACCTCTTCGACGAGGACTGGCCGCCTTAACAGTACCTTGATGAGTGCTAGGTTCTCCTTCTGGGAGCCAGTGTTCTTGAGCAAAGTCTTGAGGTACTCGCAGTGTAAGCTCTTTGTTCCGCTGCAATGAAGAAAAAGTTGAAAAGATATGCAAATGGGACCTTCTGAGAATGGTTCCTTGAGAGAATGAGACCTTCAGAGAACCAACCTTTTGAAAATGGGATCTCTTGAGAATGTGCTGGATTTGTTGACATTTATTATTACTGCTCATTTTTTTAGCATTCAATTTTTTTTTCATAGATACCTACATAAAATCACGCCTGTTTCCCATAGATCACGGATCTCTATTGGCTACGATCCTGACATACTACTCTCGCTTCATTCACTCTCATTACATTCTTCTCTCGTCGGTTTAGAGTACTCCTCATACTAACCTGTTTCGTTAGTCTTCTTTCATTCATTCTCTCAACATGACCGAACCATCTCAACATTCCTCTCTTAATTCTCATCACTACATCTTCTATCACTCCACATCGTTCTCTTATCACGCTATTTCTCACTCTATCTCTCAAGGTCAAGCCACACATACTTCGCAACGCACGCATTTCTACTGCATTCACTCTACTTTTTTTTATCACGTCAAATATTCATAAACTAAATACAATAAAACTAAAAGAACTATTAAACAACTTATAGCTAAAAATAATGAAAATGCGTCGTATTCCTCCGTATCGCATGCCTCTTGTGGTAGCGTTCCCAGCTTCTGGTGGTATCTTTTGAAAATGGAATCTTTTTAAGAATATAACGTTACACGTATACGACTTTCTATTTAAAGTGATATTTTGCCAATGCAATATTCTACATCAAATTGTTTTTAATTTAAACTAGCTTTTCCCCTCGGTGTCACCCGTTGCGTCGTTCGAGAATGTAATCCCAAACTTGACAGCCTGAACAGATGCTTTTTCATGGCCCGCTTACCTACCCGTGATTGCAAGGAGAATGAAACAAGGATTTATTTTTCATAGCTAGTACCAGTTTCATGTATAAGCTACCAATTGGTACCAAAGTGTTACCTGTCTCTAGTGGCAGGCCAGCAGCTGAGTACATCCACCAGCACCTTCTTTTGCTGCCAAGTGTGCGACAGCGCCGAGAACTTTGTGAACGCCTCTCGCCTCCCTTGCTCGCTCATTAAATCTGTCGCTGTATATAACCATATTAAATAAATACCGCGGCTGTAATAACTTCGTGTTGTGTTTCCAGCGGTGAGTAGGGTAGCCAGAGCTCACTGGAGAATTTGTGCTGTCAGTGGGCAGACTAAAGGCTTATCCTGCTTTGTCTTCTACACTGACGGCACAGGAACTCTGTGCTTACAGGGTTGGCAGCTCGACTGTGACTCCTCTGGTGTAACAAACGTCCAAAGGCCACGGTAACCACTTTCCATCAGGTGGACCGTGTGCTTGTCTGCCACCTAAGTGATATAAATAAAAATAAATAAGGTTTCTTTGAACTGAACCTGCGACCAGGCCCTTACAGCTACTCAGACACGGTTTGGACTTAAAAAAGTACATAGGATACGTCAATTAGCCTCGCCTGGTGGTAAGCTGGTGTCTCAGAAAAGAGAGTCACCATTACATACATATACCATGTTACAATGGCGACACTCAGCTTGGCGGCCCCATCAGATGCTTTTTACGCCCCGCTTAAAGGACCCGGGACTGTAGGAAGGAGGAAACACGTGAGCTGGTAATGGATTCCAGGCCTTAATGGTGCATTCCTTTATACATTCGTCGATTCTACGTCATTGCGACGAATCCCATGTCGAAATTTCGTTTTCGTTCACTAAATGGATAGGAAAAGTTAGCTGTTTCCGCGAACATCACTCATTGAAATAAAACTGTTTTAAAATTTCAATAAACACTGATTTTTCAATTTCACACACTTTTTACACTGTACAGCTTGTCATACTCACCAGTTAATTCATTCGCATAGTCCTTGTGCTCCGAGTTGCCCCACTCGTTGCGGAACAATTCCGCGGAGAATTCAGCAACCTTCATCATGTCGTCGCTGTCCTGGACCCTGGCGCGCTGGCTGAGCGACAGCAGACCGATCTGCTTGTGAGGCGGCAGCCCGTATGCTGTCACCTTCTGAAGAGCCTTCTCCAGTAGCTCTTCAGAAAACCTGACTCCGTCTTTGTGGTATTGGGTGAGACGAGTGCATAGAGCGTGTGCAGCGCTGTAATATAAATATATTATCACGTCTAATGCAAACTTGTACCTAAACGCTAGGCCCACCAGTGAAATACATCATGATTTTTTTTCTTTTTTAGCATTTCACAATCCAATAGATCCTCGAGTAATTCAACATTCAGCTACTTGGGCTCCCCAACTATAATGTTGGCGAGAGTGTGTCGTGCGGTACTTACTCGGCGTTGTCCAGCAAGTGCTCGACGATGTGGTCGAACACGCGCGGCGGGTCGGCGTCCACGTGCAGGCACTGATGTAATGTTGGCGAGAGTGTGTCGTGCGGTACTCACTCGGCATTGTCCAGTAAGTGCTCGACGATGTGGTCGAACACGCGCGGCGGGTCGGCGTCCACGTGCAGGCACTGATGTAATGTTGGCGAGAGTGTGTCGTGCGGTACTCACTCGGCATTGTCCAGTAAGTGCTCGACGATGTGGTCGAAAACGCGCGGCGGGTCGGCGTCCACGTGCAGGCACTGATGTAATGTTGGCGAGAGTGTGTCGTGCGGTACTCACTCGGCATTGTCCAGTAAGTGCTCGACGATGTGGTCGAACACGCGCGGCGGGTCGGCGTCCACGTGCAGGCACTGATGTAATGTTGGCGAGAGTGTGTCGTGCGGTACTCACTCGGCATTGTCCAGTAAGTGCTCGACGATGTGGTCGAACACGCGCGGCGGGTCGGCGTCCACGTGCAGGCACTGATGTAATGTTGGCGAGAGTGTGTCGTGCGGTACTCACTCGGCGTTGTCCAGCAAGTGCTCGACGATGTGGTCGAACACGCGCGGCGGGTCGGCGTCCACGTGCAGGCACTGATGTAATGTTGGCGAGAGTGTGTCGTGCGGTACTCACTCGGCGTTGTCCAGCAAGTGCTCGACGATGTGGTCGAACACGCGCGGCGGGTCGGCGTCCACGTGCAGGCACTGATGTAATGTTGGCGAGAGTGTGTCGTGCGGTACTCACTCGGCGTTGTCCAGCAAGTGCTCGACGATGTGGTCGAACACGCGCGGCGGGTCGGCGTCCACGTGCAGGGACTGCAGCAGCGTCGTGAGCGGCACCAGGCGCAGGTCGCCCGCCAGCACCAGGCGGCTCAGGTGGGACACGATGACGTCAGTGTCTCCGTGACTCTTCTCGATGTCCCTATAGAATTTCACGTCAGTCACATCATATTACGAGGTATTTTCTGAAGTTCAAAAAAGTATTTCAACGTGTAAATCCTGTGAAAAGAGGTATTAAATTTTTGTCCACGACGGGGACGTGCATCCCATAAACGTATTCGACACAATCGGACACATCCCACTTTAACATCTTTCTAATTAAACTGCGCAGACATCGCAGGCTCGAGGCTACGAGGATGATGTTGAATGTACAACTCACGGCCATATCTCGACCCTCGGTACGTTGCTGTGATCGATGAGGTACTGCACGGGGGCGGAGTGGAAGTTCTCCAGGAAGCGCGCCCACTGCGACAGTGCCTGCGCCACCGCCGCCCACGACTGCTCGCTGTAACAAGCACAAGACCACGCCAGGGCCTATCATTACTCGCTCGAAACACGACAAACAAAAGTATTAAAATCGTATCATTATTGTGCTGTTGTGTAACAACTATTATGTGGAATGTGTGCGAGGAATGTGTTGCGCCTGTTGCGAGGGATGAGTGCGAAAGATGTGTGCGAGAGATGTGTATGCGAGAGATGTGTATGCGAGAGATGAGTGTGCGAGAGATGTGTGTGCGAGAGATGTGTGTGCGAGGGATGTGTGTGCGAGGGATGTGTTGCGAGGTATGTGTTTGAGAGATGTGTGTGCGAGAGATGTGTGTGCGAGGGATGTGTTGCAAGGGATGTGTGCGAGAGATGTGTGTGCAAGTTATGAGTTGCGAGAGATGTGTGTCCAAGGGATGTATGTGCGAGGGATGTGTGTGCGAGTTACATGTTGCGAAAGATGTATGTGTGAGGGATGTGTGTGGTGAGAGAGCTCCCACCACACCTCACCACGCTCGCAACAGAAACCAGTCCGTCATAAGTGTTAACCAGGGAGGAGAGGGGGATACATACTTCTTGTTAAACTTGAAGTCGTTTTCCATTTCCTGCTGGCAGTAGTCGACGGCTTGCAGAATCATCAAGTTGCGTGTCTTGACTGGCACTCTGCGGGGAACAAATAAACATTATAACCACTGTAACATTACACATTTTAGTGTTATAGCTTTTTTTTAAATGACCAAATTACTTTTTCATTACAATAGGTGATTTTTTTAAATGAGCGTGTACAGCCAAATTCGAAACGACTGACGAAGAAAAATACTCAAACGAGTCTGAAGTTTGATTTTGATGAAAACTAAAACAGCATTATTTAATTTCAAATGTCTGTACCTTACTGGTAGAAATATTATAAAAATGTTACTTATTGAATGAAATTTTAAACATTTAATACGCTCACATATCAAAATTGATTAAGGTAGAAATAATTTAAACTGTTTAGGCGGGATTCAAACCCACGATCTTTCCCTTACAGGGAATACGCTCTAACCACTAAGCCTCCGAACCTTCGCCCGAAACCATCTAAATTCTTCTATACATATATCCGTCTTACGGCGACAGCGGGAGCCATATACCGATATTTTCTTAATTTTTTTTTGGATAAACAAATAGCGGTAAATTAAATTAATGGTGATGAAACACAACTCAAAAAGTATTATCAAATTTACCCCCCACACCGTTCATCACAAATTGAATTTATGGAGAACAGAGCACAACAGTAAATGAAGTAGACACATTGAATTTGCAATGTGATAAATTATTACATTGTGTTCTTAGCACTTATTATTTTAAACTGAAACGCTACATCGTGTTCACGACACTAATATTTCAAATTGAATTGTTACATTGTGTTCCTGGCACATCATAATCTAAATTGAATCGTTACATTGGATTCCCGGCTGACCATATTTGTATGAACTATCGGATGTAGTATGATGTATGTGGGTTCGAATCCCTTCTGGACCGTTTCAAAAATCTTAATCGAAAAATGTTACCTTTCGATAGCCTCATAGCTGAAGCAGGAGTCGGCCACGAAGGTCAGCAGGTCGTCCTTGGACAGCTTGTTGAAGTAGCTGGCGCACTGGCGGTACTGCTGCATCCACTTCTTGTTAGGAGCGTTCGCCGGCACCTGTGATACCCATATTAATTTTATAATAATACATACATATAATCACGCCTTTATCCCCGGAGGGTTAGGCAGAGGTGAATCATCACCCACATTTCACCAATAATTGTATTCAGTCCCACGTAATAGGGGGTGAGCCTATTGCCGTATGTCAGGCACTATTGTTGACTCGAGCCATGCATCTGAGGCTGAGTCTGGGCTGTATATATCTGTCCGATGTTAAACAGCCCTATTAGTCGCCTTGTACGCCACCACATGGGATGAGATGGGGTGGTCCTAATTTTACTCTGCCGGGAACCACGCGGCCTATAATAATTTTATATATGCTAAAGTATACTGTCGTGTCCTACCTCCTATGCAGGAGGTAGGACACGACAGTATTCGCGTCCCAATTGAGCAGTCCGACTGAGGAAGTACCTCCACCCTACAGAGTACCAATACAGAATATATATAAACTCGGTATTTTTGGGAATCCACCAGGATCGTACGGCTTGGGCCAACCTTACCTGTAAGCCGATAAGCCTGCTAATTGATGGACGAGACTCTGGCACGGACTTTTCTCTTAGTAGTAGGAGGTCAAACGGCATTCGCTCTAAAAGCCGTATAAGTCTGATCAACAGGAAGAGAAGCCATCGGACCTCGGACTCCAAGGTTATGTGATGTAATCGGGAAGATGAGATAAGATGATGAATGATCATAAACTTCAATCAATTAGCCTATGGCAGTTCACTGCTGGACATAGGACTTTCTCAATGTTGGGAGGCTTTGGCCTACTGTTTCCAAGCTAGACAGACGGGTTGGTACAGGGTTTAAGTCGAGTTTTCCTTCTCTCGCAGTGATATCGTCTGCGTATTTTTCCATTGGTCGTCTCTTACGACACCCTTCGGTTTAGATGGTGTGGTGATACTTGTATTCCTACGTACGCTAAAGAAGTGTTTATTGAGCCACTTGGTGTAGAGGGTGTTGACGGACACCGGTATCTTGAAGGAGGGCGGCAGGCCGCGCAGGAACTTGCTCACGATGCCCACGTTTTCCGGCTTTATGATGTCCAGCATGTGGGCGTTGAACTGCTCCGCCGACGGCTGCTCCAGTAACAACTTGTAGTCCAGTTCTGTAAGTAACTTAGAATTAGTATTAAATAAATCAAATTGAAATAAATTATGATACATATATACGCTTAAGCTTATTTCTGTCTGAGGTTTTTTATCGCGCGCAAAATCCCCACGGATCGATTAAAATGCACGCCGTTTGTGGGTCGTAGGTTGCCGGAAGTGAGATTTGGTTAAGACATAATATCTCTCGCACCTCGCCGAACTCTTCTCGCTTTTCAGCTGGCCCTCTTCACGTGTGGGGACCACGATATCCCTATCTAGTCCCCAGGTATGGGGAGTCGTCGCAGTCTGCTTCTGCCAGAGTGACAGGCGGTTCCACCCATCACCCCCAGGACCGCGCTCATGGGGTACTTTTTTTAATACCACTTAGGTGGCAGACAAGCACACGGCCCACCTGATAGAAAGTGGTTACCGTGGCCTATGGACGTTTGTAACACCAGAGGAGACACACTCGCCCTACCGACCCTGTAAGCACAGAATTTCTATGCCGTCAGTGTAGAAGACAAAGCAGGACAAGCCTTTAGTCTTCCCACTGACAGCACAAATTCTCCAGTGAGCTATGGCTACCGTACTCACCGCTGGGAACACAACACCAGGTTATTATGGCTGCGATATTCTGTAGGGCGGAGGTGCAATTGGGCGGATTGGGGACCACGATATCCCTATTTAGTCCTCAGGTATGAGTGGCCGCCGCAGCCTGCTTCTGCCAGAGTGACAGGCGGCTCCACCCATCACCGCCCCACGCTCATGTGGGATTGAGATCGTTCTGCGTCCTCCGACACCCGAGTCGCCTCCGCTTCCTTCCGGGGTAGGAAAAGACAAGCTCGCCATTTGACTTTATCCTTACAAACTTCAATGACAATTATATAAAATACAAGAATCACCAGCAGATGAAGCCTTAGCCTTCTTCAACAGCTTTATATGTTCGGCTGGCGTGAGGCCGGCGACGGGAGTCTTCTCATCGATATCCTTGAGCAGAGTGAAGTAGATGATCAGTGCGTTATGCTCGCAGCCATTTAGTTCCGGCCAGAGGGCCTCCCTTATTCTGTAAAATATAATGTAAATCTTATTATTTGTTTCTTGATTCCTAGCTACCATACCTAATTGAGATTTTTTATAGGATCTCATGAAAATAAAGTTACTGGTATGAAATTATATTGATAGTAACCAATTGTGTATTCAACGGTTTAGTCAAATTAGTCACTTTTTATTGAACATCATAACGGTAAGTTTTAAGAAAACTTGTGTGATTATTTTTTTTTTGGTTAAAAGAATATTAATAATAAATAAATATTCCACGACATTCTACACAACGCTATCTAGACCTATCGTAAGCATAGCTTAACTAGCTTGTGTTATGGGATCTTGAATACGGATAAACATACTTAGATACTTTTTTTTTTGTAAATACATACATATTATACATAGAAACACCCAGACCAACGCAAATATACATATTCATGCATACAAATATTTGCACTGAGCGGGAATCGAACCCGCGCCCCCTGCATAGCAGTCGAATGCTTTACCGCTACGCCACGGAGGTCGTCATATTAGCAGTCGCAATTACTAATATTCCCTCTAATCCCTCCAACTAAGTTAAATTGCTTGTGCTAGGAGTGGGTTCACGTCGGTAGTGTAATAGCCAGGATTCGAACCCGGGAGCTCTCGATCGTAAGGCCGACACCTTAACCACTAAGCTATCGACGCTTTTAAGTATGACGTCATACTTTTCATTGTCAAATAGTTTACTATTATAGGTCGGGTGAATGATTAAAACTAATAAGATGAAGACATACGCAACTTTTACTGCCGTTTTAACGTTTTTATTTTAATAGCTCAGTTAAATATAGTGTTTTAACTACTGGAATTAAAAAACCACCGTCACAAAAAACGACCCCCAAAAAGTCCAAAATAAGTTGTGTTAGTTAGCCCCATAATTTTGATATACCTAGTAATACATATTGTGATTCAAGTGTTGTCTTGACGGGCGACCCTAACTGATGGAGCGCTTCGTCATATTATCAGAACGATCCAAGGTCCCCCGACAATGACAACGCTTGAATCAAAAATAGTTTTTTAAATTGTTAATTTAATTTTTATTTTACACTTTTAAATTGATATACTCGTCAAGCTCTTTGATTTGATACCCATATTGAGGGAGTTGAGAAAAAATATATACTCCATCATTTTGTAGCGGCGGCCATCTTGAATCGATTTTTTCCAAACATGGCTAAGAACACTCCCGACTAATATACCTTTCAAATAAAAAAAACTAAATCCAAAATCGGTTCACCCGTTCAGGAGCTACGAAGCCACAGACACACACGCACGCGCACACACATACGCACAAACACACACACACACACACACACACACACGTGCGTCGGGGGTTAAAATACCCGATAGTGAAAATGGTTCCGGACTGTACATATTCAAGAAATTTACCGCTCACTATTGTATTTTTTTTCTGTATCCGTTCTTTGTGTACATACAATCATTTCCTTTATTAATTAAGTTAGATAAAAAATTACATTTTTCAATACATTCAGATAAAAAATGAAATATATTTAGAAATATAAAAAAACATTGTATAATAATATACGTACCGCTGGTGCTGCGCGAGAGTGGCGTCGCGCGGCGCAGAGGCGGCAGCGGTAGCGGTCGCGGGCGCGGGCGGCGGCGCGGGCGCGGCGGGCGGGCGTTTGCCGAGCGCGGCGGCGGCGTGCTGCAGCCACACGTCCAGCGGCTCCACGCCGTACTTCTGCGCCAGCGAGAGGGCGCGCTCCACGTGCGCGGGCTGGGCCGACCTGCCGCCAATGGGCAACGTCACTTGATGATGTCCACTACTAAATCAAGGTCACTGCCTAATGACATCATGGATACGGACAGCATAAACATCTTCAAACGGAAACTAAAAGAATACGTGCTAAAATTATTAATATAATTATAACCGCGGTAGCCTAGTGGACTGCTGAGACGAGGACTCGGGTTCGATCCCAGGTTTACCATGGCACACACTGGCACACACCAATGACTTTACGATGCTTTTCGAAGTTATGTGTGTATTTATCGGGGGTTTATAAGTGCCCGGTTAATGGCAATAGGCTCACCACCTATTACATTGGGACCTAAACATAAACTGGCGAAATGTGGGTGCTAGCACCTCTGCCTACCCCTACGGGGATATAGGCGTGAGTAAAATTGTAATGAATTTAAAACTGCATCACTATTAACATTACATTTATAAATACTTACCTAATGCCAGACCCTAGAGGCGACAATGTACTGTTTATATTATATAACATCTCTATATACTTATCCCATTTTAAGTGAACTCTATGTGTTTTATGAGAAATGAACATGTTTAAAAAGAATTAACTCATTTGCATTTTATTGTAAGATAAGGCAAAAAAAAAAATTGTAAAATCTACAGCTTCATTCGTGACGCGATTAAAGTAGGGACAAGATAATAGGTCACTTTTGACATTTCATCAAAATTCAACAACGTAACCTTGTAACGGCGGGCATAAAATAAGAACTGCACAATTGCTTAACTTTTTTCAATTACGTTTACATATTTATTCTAATAATGACCGATACGAGTAATTTTACGATTTGCTTTCACTAATAAACCATTCTAAACATAATAAACAATTTCTGATCTAAAGAACTGAACGTCGTTACAATGTTGCGTCAGTCAACCCTTTTTCTTTTTAAACACTAGGGATGTTACTCTAAAAATCGAAAGCTGATAGGATTGTAAGTTGAATCGAATGCAATGATTACTTGTGAAGAAAAATCACCATAAATTTATAACCACGTTGTGATTATAATAAAACCTAATTATACATATTTATTATTCTTTTAACTAACTATAAAAATACAAAAAAATAACTAAATAGAAAGGTCATTGATGTTGGGTGCAATTTAGGTGGATGTTGCTGGCAACACCAGTGCCTGTCGATGACGCATGTCATGTCGCCATAACATGATGATGACGCAGTCTTTTGTTGTTGTGCGAAGTGACTGTGCGTTTTTGGTGTGCTCTCTGTTATTTTCTTCTGATCCGGCTTTTTCATTGAACTGATCTTACTGACTACGTTTACCTGGCTATAAATTGGACTCCGATTGCTTAACGATTATTAAACAAGAAAAACATTACAGTCTTACTATGTCGAAACGGGGGAAAACTCTAAACAGTCAATCTCACGAACTAGTGCTGAAATTGTACAATTATTTTGGACGTGAATCAGTTAACGATGGGCCTCTTTTACCATTGAAACCACCGAGAGAACGCGTTGCCGAAGCATTGGGAATAGGGAAGAAGACAGTAACTCAAATTCTGAAAGAGAAATACGGACCATCAGGCTCAGAAGATAATACTTTACGTACACCGAAAAAACGAAAGAGGGACAAGAAAATTGTTGACGTTGATAATTTTGATGCTGCTGCAATTCGCAACCTCATTTATGGATATTACTCGAGAAAAGAATATTCTACACGGGAAAAGCTATTGAGTTCGTTAAAAGGCGCAGGCTTATTTTTTGGAGGCAAATCGTCTCTATCAAAGGTTTTGAAATCGATTGGCTTTAGATTTAAAAAATCCGACAAGCGGAAAATCCTGCTAGAACGCTACGATATTATTTTGAAGAGAATAACATTCTTACGTCAGGTAAATAAAATTACGGATTGGGACAATGTCGTGTTTATTGACGAAACATGGTTGAATGCGAACCATACGGTTGCGCGGACATGGAACCGATGATACAGCGGCCTCCACCTCAAAAGTTAAAGGAGCCCGACTTATTATATGTCACGCGGGATCAGCTTCTCAAGGTTTTATTCCAGACTGCCTCCTCGCATTCGCCTCTAAAACTACAACAGATTACCATGAGGAAATGAACTTTGATGTTTTTAAAAAGTGGTTTGAGAAGCTGCTAGTCAGCTTAGAAAACCCATAGAAAATTTTAATGGACAATGCTCCGTATCATTCTGTACAAGTTGATAAACCACCAACTCAAGCAAATAAAAAGCAAGAAATTGTCTCGTGGCTGGTAAGAAATGGTGTGGAGGCAAGTCCAACTTTATTAAAAGTTGAGTTGTTAAATCTGGTAAAAGCAACTAAGCCGTCCAAGCTCCGCTATGTAATCGATGAACTAGCCCTAGAGCATGGACACGAAGTTATTCGATTGCCTCCCTACCATTGCCAGTATAACGCCATCGAGCTTATTTGGGCACAAATAAAGGGTCATGCAGCGCGGAACAATACTGAACCACCCTTCAGTACTGCTAAAATGATGACTCTGCTACAAACTGCATGTGCAGAAGTCACTACAGAAGACTGGCGAAAAGTCGTGGAGAAGACAAAGAAAATAATTTTACAAGATTTTGAACGAGATGTGAGAATAGACAATATTATTGAAAATGAATTAATAATATCTCTGAGTGCTGACAGCAGTGATGAAGATAGCAGTTCCGATAGTTCAAGTGAATAAAAGCAATTTTTTTGTTAAATTACGTAGGTACTTGTCTTATTTTGCTCCTTTAATTTATGAAAGAAAAAATAATAATGGGACAGGGATTCGCATGATCATTTTTAAAATTCACATATGTTTCAAGTCTGTATCGATTCATTCGATTCATTCATTTAATCGATGTTTTTAAGCAGGTCACCTCACTATGAATATAAAATGACATCTGTCAAAAGTGACCTATTATCTTGTCCCTACTTTAGCTACTGACATTTTACCTTTGGGCTAGCCTAAAATAAATGTTAATGAAATTACTGCATTATTGTGTAATAGGGATAATGAAAATGATATATAATGATAAAAAATATATTGAATGAAATTATGACTTTTTGTTACTTTTAGTTCCAAAACTAGGCGGGATCCGCGCTAGGTCCAATATATAATAATTCAAAATGTTTCCCTGGCCATTGTAACGATTTTGTATAGAGCGTTTTCGGGCGGAATTAAATTTTTAAAATCAAATATTTTTAAAACTATTTGTTGTAATAAATCTGCACTTTAGCAGTTCATTATATTATTATAAACTGATCATAATAAACGAGAAATTTGCGACAGTAATTTCCTTAAAGACTGTCGTAAAATTACTGTCGTAGATACCTTTTGACCTTTTATTGTAAACGAAAAACTTATCACAGTTAGTTTAAACAACAATGTGCTTCATGATCACATGAGTCAAAGGTCAAAATCCGTGGTTTAAAAAAAAAAAATATTACAGTTCCACAGGAAAAATAGGGAACCGTAATTTCAAATAATTGTACATCGCCGAAATAGCTCAGTTGGGAGAGCGTTAGACTGAAGATCTAAAGGTCCCCGGTTCAATCCCGGGTTTCGGCAGAATATCTTTTTGCCATTTGTTTTTTTTTTTATATCGACACTTGACTCACAAACTCTACTACTACTACTACTACTACTAATTTATTGTTATATACAGTTGCATAGTTCACTTGACTTTTTTTTTAAATTTATTTAACAAATTACATAATAAGGACATAAATAACAGTTTAGTAGTATTATATTATTTAGTAATCAATCAAAGAATCAATTTCATTTATTCAGTTTAGGCACATAAAGAGCACATATGAACGTCAAAATTTTACAATTATGTACGTCAAGAAATAATATAAAAATATTAAATAATTTAAAAATAAACCATTGGAAAATGATTCTTTCGCTGGTTCGGTAGATTAGTTCTACTGAGAAGATACCAGCAAGAAACTCAGCGAACTACATTAGAACTATATTATTTTTCTTTTTTAAATTTGTTTTGGTTTACAATTTATTTTTTATTTTATGCGAGCAAGCAAGAGACTTATGTTGACCACGCATTAACATCATTAAGGTACTCATCCACTTTATAGTAACCTTTACTCATTAAAGTTTTTTTCACTTCTATTTTAAATTTATTTATTGGCAGATTAATCAACTCCTGAGGATTTTTTATTAAATATTTTTATGCAGCTGCCTACAAATGAATCACCAACCTTGTGAAGCCTAAGTTTTGGTACAACTAGTTTATTTTTATTTCTCGTATTAAAATTGTGTATATCAGATAGTTTTTCGAAAATATTTAGGTATTTTCGTACATATAAGATATTTTCATAAATGTATTGAGAAGCAACTGTTAAAATATTAATTTCTTTGAAAAGTTCTTTCAGTGAGTCACGGGGTCTGAGGCTATAGATCGCTCGTATCGCTCGTTTCTGTAGTACAAATATAGTTTCAATATCGGCAGCTTAGCCCCACAGCAGCAGACCGTATGACATAACGCTATGAAAGTAGCTAAAATAAACGAGTCGTGCAGTTTCCTCATCAGTCAGTGACCTTATCTTTCTAATCGCATAGGCAGCTGAGCTCAGTCTTCCTGCCAAGGCTGTGATATGAGAACCCCATTGCAGTTTACTATCTAGAGTTATTCCAAGAAAAACTGTGGTATTGACTATTTGGACAGATTCGTTATTCATTTTAATATTAATATCTGCCCTAATAACCTTAGTGGTTTGTGCTAATACTACAAGTTATACTTAAAACAATGGATATTTGATTATCTTACTTAAATAATATAATTGACAAGGTAGATAGATACACAGTCATCTGGAGCCCACATGAAATTAAATATAGTCTCATGTTGGAGCGCGTTCAAAATAAATTTGTTCGATACTTGTATTTCAAATATTATGGAGTTTACCCTTTTTACCCCTTAATGTATCCAACACTGTTCGTATTGGGTATGGTCGGGTACAGTGAGCTAAGGGTTAGGAGAGAGCTTGCGTTGGCCGTATACCTACTGAAGGTTATACGTGGAAAGATCCAAAATCCGGCCATACTCGAGAGTATCAATCTATGCGTCCCAGACGGATACGTGGGGAGGCGCCGGAGGCCGCAGCTGCTGCAAGTGCCGAGCGCGCGCACTAACCTGCTGAAGGAGGCGCCGCTGACCCGAGCCCTCCGGACACTCAACATCGTTTCAATAAATATTGACCTGTTTAGTTGCTCTCTGAGGGAATTCACAGATACCGCTTTAACAATCATATGTTATAAGTAAAGTAGATGAGAGAATAAATAAATAAATTAATAAATAAAAAAGTTATACAAATTACAACAACAATAACTTCACAGATTGCGCAGAAAGTGGGATTTGAGCATTTGCATTTTATGATATTACATATATTTATCTCGTCATGTAGCATGGTAAAAAAATTTCGCTACATGACTAGATATTAGATCTTAAAGTTATAGCAATAAAGACTACATCTATTTTCCTCAAATGCATTTTAAAATATACAATAAAGTTTGAAGTTCTCATAATTATACAACGGTTCGGGACTTTAGGCGATTAAATCATGGAACTTACTATTTTTGCCGACGTTTCGGATGCGTTGCAACATCCTTGGTCACGATTTGACTGGCTTGCGAGCTTTAAGAGGTATGCGGAGAACATTTTGTGTGCACCTACCCTTAATCCCTTTTTTAAATTACTTTTATAATGAATGGAAGTTTGCAGTTCTGAAACTCTGTGAGTATAAGCCAAGGTCCTACCTGGCGATCCTGTAGATGATCTCACGGCGGTAGTCCTGGTCGGCGTTGAACAGCAGGCCATTGACGGTGTAGCCGAGAGCCCGCAGTGCCTCCACCTCGCCCATGCCCGTAAGTCTCTCGATGCACTGCCGGATCAGCTCTAGCTGTTCCGCGGACCCGTTCTTCTGCTTCTGGGTTGTGCGAGCCATCTGTTGGGACGGAAACCGAGTTAAAATGCCGTCGCTTCGGAATCGATCCAAAATTAAATGTAAGCGTCTTACCTTCGTTTACACCACGAAACAAATTGTAAAACAAGTTGTAAACTTGTTTATAAAAAACTTGTTGAAGACTTGTAGAAGACTAATCAAAACACAACGCTTGTTTTAGACATATGTATCTCAGATACCTTTTCGTTCACATAGGATGTATAGCCAACAAGTTGTAAACAAGTATAAAACACATTTGCGTTCATACTTAGGTTCGTTTGTTTTATACTTAGGTGTAAACGAGGGGTTATGTATTTTTTTAACACCCGACGCAATAGCGACGCATTTTTATAAGTTTGACGTGTCGTGTGTATGTCTGTGACATCTGACATCGTAGCACCTGAACGGAGTTCGAATGGTCGGGAGTGTTAGCTAGATATGTTTGAAAAACTATCGGTCCAAGATGGCCGCCGCTACAAAATAACGGAGTACATATTTTTTCACAACTCTATCAATATGGGTAACAAACGAAAGGGTTTGACTATTAGATCAATTTAAAGTGTAAAATGAAAATTAAATTAAATCTAGGGGACCTTGGATCGCTCCGATAATATGATGGAATGCTTTACCAGTTAGGGTCCCCTGACATGATAACGCTTGAATCAAAGAATCATTTTCATTTATTCAGTTTAGACACATAAAGAGCTCATATGAACGTCAAAATTTTACAATTATTTGACATAATATTATCTAAAAATAATAAATAAAGTAAAAATAAACCATTGGAAAACGAATTCTTTCGCTGGTTCAGTAGGTTAGTTAGAAGATACCAGCAAGAAACTCATTGAACTATATTAGAACTAGATTATCTTTCTTTTTTAAATTTACTTTAGCTTACCGCTTATTTTGTGCGAGCAAGCAAGAGACTTATGTTGACCACGCATTTACATCATCAAGATACTCATCTACTTTATAGTAACCTTTACTCATTAAAGTTTTTTTCGCTTCTATTTTAAATTTATTTAGTGGCATAGCAATCAAATCCTGAGAAATATTTTTATACAACTGCCTAGAAACTAGGTATATTAAAGTTAAAAGATTAATAAAAACAATTTATTTTTAATTTTGTGGGGGAAGTTTTTGTGACGTGGGGTTTTTGTACATGTGTAAAATCTTGCAGCCTAGTGGTATGGGTTATGGACACACCAATGACTTTTCGATGCTTTTCGAAGTTATGTGTGTATTTATCGCAGGTTTATAAGTGTCGCCGGTTAGTGGCAATAGGCTCATACATACATAAACTCACGCCTATATCCTCGAAGGGGTAGGCAAGGTGCTAGCACCCACATTTCGCCAGTTTATGTTTAGGTCCCAATAGGTGGCGAGCTTATTGCCATTAACCGGGCACTTATAAACCTGCGATAAATACACACATAACTTCGAAAACAAAAACAATTTATTTTTAACTTTTTGGGGGAAGTTTTTGTGGGGGGAGGTTTTGCCGCAATAGTGCACTTGGATAATATGACAGTAGTGCGTGAACTGACCGTTCCAGGGTGCGCGAGGTACACGTCGTCCCGCAGCTCGGGCGCGTTGCACTTGATGAGCGTGGCGTAGAGCGCGCAGCTCACGGCGCAGTCGGAGTGGTGGCCGCCCACCAGCCGCCGCAGCGCGCCGGGCGGCGGCGGCCGCAGCAGGCACGCCACGCCCAGCGGCGTGTCCAGGTACAGCATCTCCTCCGCACACTTCTGCACCACTGGAGACAATTCACTCTAACCATTAATCGCGTTCATCCCGGTCGCATACGAAGCTATCACCACGGAGTTCGGATATTGATTTTTTAAAAATCTATCTGTGTTGCAGCTGATCTTCTGACCTTGTAACGACGCGCTCTGCGAACGTCGTCACACCGGTTTTGATTCTATTTTTGAACGAAAAGTTTCGGAACGCGGAGTGAATGACATTTTGACGTATACCTGTCAAAGGACCTTTCTTCCTAGCATTGAGGCTGGATGGTCGATATTCATGGCTTCGTAACTTAATTTCAATAAATCTCATAAAAATGAGAGTATTTTGGCCTAAAGGATAATAGTTTGTGTCTTCACAACTATCCTCTTGTGGAATTATAGTTTATTTCTGGTGAGTTGTCATTTTTTGATAAGATTCACTTTGATGGAATTGCCACGCTCCTAATTTGAAAAATAATTGTTAAAATTCTATTGTTTCAGCTCTTAATCTGAAAATATTATGATTTCTTTTGCTATTGGCATTGTTCCAGCAAATTAAGGCGGTAAGTTGCACAAATTTATAAAAAATTAGGACCTCGTGCCCATATTGGAGTTTGTTCTAATGACATGCAATTTTGTTACAGGTTTCCAATTGGAACCGCCTTTGTCTTTGCCTTTTCTCTTTTCTTTGGACCTTTTTCGGCGTTTCTTTGTCTTCGGTCAACTGCATTTCCTTATGGAGGGTTTGGGCTTTTCACCTCAAACATGGATGTACCGCATGGGCTTAAACTGAAAACTTCGCCTGCTACGAGCTTTCCCGCTGCTGTGTTTACATATACTCGCCGAGGGATGCCGTGAGCTTACTTTAATTATATTTTAAATCTAAACTTCAAAATAACCTAAAAGTGCATTGGTGACATAGAATCATATTGACGTAGGATAATATTGACATAGCTTATAAAAATCTAATTTTAAATTTAAGGTTAGTTATACATTAGGAATGTATCCTTACATCTGTTTCTGAATGCACACTGGAGTGGACAATAAAACCTTAAACCTCACAGTTTGGTTTCATTTAGCTCACCTCCGGAAGATTAAAAGTTTCCAATCTCCGCTGATTATCTTAGGCATGTGTATCTCCAAGGCGCCCGAACTTTTATGGTAATGTACTTACAAACCAATTTATATTTTTATTTCTTTTAAATAGGAGATTACACACTTACTTTTCTTTCATTGTCATATGACACATATTTTTTTTATTATTACATCTGACGCTTGCGAACCAATTTTTTTTTACTTTGTAATAACACATATTTTTAAATTATTACAATTGGCACTCGCGAACAGGGACATGACAGTGTGCATATATCTTTATTCCTTGTCACCTTTGCATTATTTTTTACTTTAACATGTTAAGAACAGTGTTTTCTTCATGTATTTTACTGTTACATAACTGTGTATTTCAGTAAATCTTTGTTATTGTTTACTTTGCAAAACTAATCATACTACAAGTTAGTACTATTGTTTGTATCTCTCAATTACAGGTGAATGTTTCAATTTGTATAACATGGTTATTGTTATAATTGTTTTATCTTATATAGCTTTTGTTTATTACAGGTAAGATTTTCCACTTAGTAATATTATATAATTACTAGTTCTTAACCTTTATTCACATGTGTGAAAACATAGTAATATTTGAATATTTGCTGTTTACCTTAAGTAGACATAAATAATTTATTTTGTGAATCACTAATGCATTTTTATCTTTATAGGCATTTGACCTAAATAATTTTTGCAACAATAACATTCCATTCTATGAGTTTGTTTGACTTTTGAGTTTAGCGTTTTGCTATCAATGCAATTAACTTCATTCATAATTTAATTAACTTTAATTAGAAACTTTAATTGATACTTTAATTAGAAACTTATAGTGTATTTAATACAACTTTTTATTAGATTTTCACATCCTTTTATAAATCAAACATGGATAAGGAAATACAGGTCCCGCCTTTGTTTGAGAATATTGTTGGTGATGTTCCAGTTGGTACTTCTACTCATGAGATGCCTCATGTCATGGCTGATTTATCTGAAGTTGTTGATCCATTTTCGAATAGTCGAGGAGCTGGTGATCATAGTCTGAGAGCCGCATCTTCATTTAATATGATGAATGTTTTATTGAATGATAATTTGAGGAAAAACTTGCCTTCTGTTACTAAGTTGCCTGATTTAAAACGAAGTAAGCTTTTGTATGATGGTAAATCGTGCGTTAGGGAATTTATTACTCAAGTGGAAGAATATTTCTTGTTTAAAAATTTTAATGAATATTTTTTGGTTAGTTCATTCTCTGATCTTTTGTCAGGCACTGCGCTTAAATGGTTTCGTAGTGTTAGTATTCGTATTGCTTCTTGGCAGGATTTGAAGGCTGCGTTGTTGAAACGTTTTGATAGAATTGAATTTGATTATCATTTGGAACATGAACTCCGTACTCGTAAACAAAAGATAACTGAGTCATTACCAGATTTTATTACAGACATAATGGATATGGCTAGCCGTTTGTCTATGCCTGTTTTTGATGCTACCCTCATAACTATTATTAAACATAACATGTTGAATATTTACACACCTTTTGTGTTTGGTAGAACTATTTCTTCTATCGACGAATTTATTAACCTCAGCAGAGAATTAGAGAATTTTGTGTCAAGAAAGAACTTGAGTGAGAATAAAAGTATTAAAAAAGAAAAATATTCTGCTCAAATTAGTGCTGTTAAATCAGATGATTTAACTTGTTTAAAATGTAAGTCCTCTGGACATTCTTATAAAAATTGCCCTACATTTCCAGGTGTAATTTGTTTTAAATGTCACAAGCTTGGCGTCACTACGAAGAATTGCGAAGTTTGTAATTCAAATACTGTTCAGTCAAAAAACGTATCAGGTCCCATCGAGCCCTAGTTTTTGATAAAACCTCTGGTGACTCGATGTTGAAAAAATTTAGCAGTGCTCCGAGTGAAGCCACTTGTAAGAAAGAATTTAATGAATGGTTGGATTATTTGAAAGTTTTCTTGGGTTATGTTCTTATTACCGTAGATTCATTGATAAGTTTGCTGATATTGCTTCGCCCTTAACCAAATTAACGGCCGGAAGCAAGAATTCTAAAAAATCTCTTTTCTGGAATGAGGAAGCTGAAGTTGCTTTTCATAATTTAAAACTTGCATTAATTTCTGCACCAGTTTTACATTGTCCGAATTTTGAAAGACCATTCTCTTTACATTGCGATGCTAGTTCTGTTGGAATTGGTAGTGTCCTGAGCCAAGATGATGATAATGGAGATCAACATCCTGTAGCTTATTATTCTAGATCACTTAATAAATGTGAACGTAATTATAGTACAACTGAGAGAGAGTTGTTGTCAATATTGGATTCTATTGAACATTTCAGACCTTATATTGAAGGAATGAAATTTACAGTTATCACTGACCATGCTAGTTTAACTTGGCTTCTTAAACTTAATAATCCTAGTGGTCGTCTTGCACGTTGGGCTGCTAGAATTTCTCAATTTACTTTTGATGTTAAATATAAAAAAGGTTCTTTACATTTAGTTCCAGATTGTTTATCCAGAATAGAAATTTCTGCTATTAATATTCCTGTAAATAATATTATTGTTATGCCAAATGAGGATATCGTTGATCCTTGGTATAGAAAAATATTTGTAAATTGTCAAAAGTTTCCTAGAAAATATAAAAATTTCAAAGTTGAAAGTGATACTTTGTATAGATTTTGTAAAGATAAATATAATCCTAATAATCGTTTAAATTGGAAAATTGTCATACCTAAAGAACACATCTTAGACACTATTAAATCTAATCATGATGATGTTAATTCAGGACATTTAGGAATTCATAAAACTTTAAATAAATTAAAAATACATTATTTCTGGAAAGGTATGTTTATTGATGTTCAAAAATACATTTCTTCTTGTGACACTTGTAAAGCTTATAAATCTTCTACTAATCCACCTCATGGAATTATGGTTAATCCTAAGAAAGTTGATAAACCAATGTTAATGCTTTCTATTGATATTATTGGAACTCTTCCAAAAGCTTATTCTGGCCATAAGTATATACTTTCAATCATAGATGTTTTTACAAAATATTGTTGGATATTTCCTATGACTAGTGCTACCACTAAAGTAATTTGTAGGATACTTGAAAAAGAAATATTTCTTAAGTTTGGAACACCTAAAATTTTTGTTTGTGATAATGGAAGCCAATTTACAGCTAAGCAATTTGTAGATTTTCTAAAAAGTTATAATATTAGTAAAATATTTTATAATACTTTATATACACCTCAAAATAATCCTGTAGAGAGATATAACAAAACAGTCGAAACATGTATTTCTTGTTTTGTTAAAGATGATCATAGAACTTGGTCAAAATATTTGCCTCATGTTCAATTAGCTTTGAATAGTAGTGTGAATCTAGCTACAGATTTCACTCCTAATTTTCTCATGTTCGGTAGAGAACTTATTTTTGATGCTTCATTGCACCGTTTTAGTAATTCTTTTGATAACCTCAATCAACTTGATGTTGTTGATAGGTCTTCATTTGCTTTTTCACTTAAATCACTTAGTGATATTTTTATAAAAGTTCAAGCTTCATTGCTTAAAGCTTATAAGCGTAATGCGCGTTATTATAATTTAGGAAGGAAGGTCATTTCTTTTGAAGTGGGAGATATAGTGTGGAGGAGAAGTTTTGTGCAGTCTAATGCTCCTGCATTCTTTTCGGCTAAGTTAGCACCTAAGTTTGTTAAGTGTGAAATAATAGATAAAATTTCCTCTAATGTTTATGTTTTAAAAGACCTTAATAAAAACTATACTGGTCGTTATCATATTAAAGACATAATTAAATATTAAAATTATTCTTGTTTTGACAATGTCTATCTTTGTCTTTGGTACTTTGTTTGAAGTATGACCCCATTATGAGGTGATGTTTGAAAGGTTGAGGGGTGTTGAAAGGAGATGTATGTTAGGAACTTCACAACAATTTATTAATTTCAATTTTAGTTTCCTTCAAAAATAACTTAGGTCATTTTAGGACTTGTTATTGTGTAACTCTACTCCATATTAACAAATTGTTCCACATCAAAAGATCTTATATTTTTATTTATCTTTGTTGTATAGGATTATTTTCCTGTATATATTTTTATACACTTGTATATTTAATATTGTATATTTTGTACAAATTTAGGAATTTAGTTTCTACTCTAATATAGGAGTGAAATTTAATATTCATTTTCTACATTAAATTCACTTGACTTATTTCCACTCACTTAGGGAATGGAAAATTAAGTTTCTTGAACTTTATTTTTGTACAGTTCTGGGTTATTTTCTTAGTATTAAGTTTCTCGGATTGGACGCATTTTATGCATTTTTTACACACCTTGTTATACCATTTTTTGGGAAACTTGTGTCTTACTGGACTTTACAATTTTTTGTGCTATTGTGTTTCATACACATAGTCACACCTTACGCTTTGCGCACGGGAAGCTGGTGGTGTTGAGCCGGTCGTAATTGTCGTTTTTCTCTTTTTGTACGATTGTGTTTTTATACACATTGTTACATTTTTTATGCTTTGCGCACGGGATGTCGGTGGTGTTGTGCCGGTCGCAAATGTCATACTTTTCTTATGCGGTTGTGCTCAGAAAGTCAGTGGTGTTGTACTGGTCACAATTGTCATATTTTCTTTATATTTTGCTTGTGCTCGGAAAGTTGGTGGTGTTATGCCGATCACAATGCTTATAAATATATTATTACGACACTTTTGTTGTGATTTTGTTTTGACGTTTTGGATGTTGGAATAGGAATTTGAAGTCGGCGGCTTTTCAACCTAACCGACAGTGGGAAAACTTCATTGTTTTTACCGATTTTCTTTCAGATTCGGCAGCGTTGGTGCTTAACCGATATCTTGTTAGTTTCATATTTTTGTTTCAGGAATAGCTGGTATAGAGTCGGTGGCGTAGGAGCTCAACCGCACTTTTGTATTGATGCTGGAAGGCTGGTTAAGATCAAGGATTAGATTCGACGGCGTTGGTTGCCTAATCGATATCTGGAATGGAATTGAGTAGGGATTGTTTAATTTGTTTTATTGAAGGATTTATTTTCACTTTTGTGTTGAAATAAGTTTTTACTCTTTTCTGAGTTTGGTTTCGGTTATTCCATTAAGTTGGATAGTGTCCTTTGTTTCCATTTGAAACTGGAAATTCTTTTTCAACTTAATTCTTTACTTTTCGAGTGTTTTCACATTCTTTGATTTTTAGGAATGCTTTCCCATTCTTTAATTTATAATTATTTCTGCAATACCCAATGCAAGATGCTTTCGCATTGCCTTTTTTGTTTATTGAAGAATGTTGCGGGACATTTTGTCTTTTGAGGTTTTTTGGAATTTTGTTCTGGACTCTCATAATTTTCATTAGAAAAGGAAGTTTCTTTCTTTCTTTTTTCTTTTTGGGGAGGGATGTAATGTAACGACGCGCTCTGCGAACGTCGTCACACCGGTTTTGATTCTATTTTTGAACGAAAAGTTTCGGAACGCGGAGTGAATGACATTTTGACGTATACCTGTCAAAGGACCTTTCTTCCTAGCATTGAGGCTGGATGGTCGATATTCATGGCTTCGTAACTTAATTTCAATAAATCTCATAAAAATGAGAGTATTTTGGCCTAAAGGATAATAGTTTGTGTCTTCACAACTATCCTCTTGTGGAATTATAGTTTATTTCTGGTGAGTTGTCATTTTTTGATAAGATTCACTTTGATGGAATTGCCACGCTCCTAATTTGAAAAATAATTGTTAAAATTCTATTGTTTCAGCTCTTAATCTGAAAATATTATGATTTCTTTTGCTATTGGCATTGTTCCAGCAAATTAAGGCGGTAAGTTGCACAAATTTATAAAAAATTAGGACCTCGTGCCCATATTGGAGTTTGTTCTAATGACATGCAATTTTGTTACAGGTTTCCAATTGGAACCGCCTTTGTCTTTGCCTTTTCTCTTTTCTTTGGACCTTTTTCGGCGTTTCTTTGTCTTCGGTCAACTGCATTTCCTTATGGAGGGTTTGGGCTTTTCACCTCAAACATGGATGTACCGCATGGGCTTAAACTGAAAACTTCGCCTGCTACGAGCTTTCCCGCTGCTGTGTTTACATATACTCGCCGAGGGATGCCGTGAGCTTACTTTAATTATATTTTAAATCTAAACTTCAAAATAACCTAAAAGTGCATTGGTGACATAGAATCATATTGACGTAGGATAATATTGACATAGCTTATAAAAATCTAATTTTAAATTTAAGGTTAGTTATACATTAGGAATGTATCCTTACATCTGTTTCTGAATGCACACTGGAGTGGACAATAAAACCTTAAACCTCACAGTTTGGTTTCATTTAGCTCACCTCCGGAAGATTAAAAGTTTCCAATCTCCGCTGATTATCTTAGGCATGTGTATCTCCAAGGCGCCCGAACTTTTATGGTAATGTACTTACAAACCAATTTATATTTTTATTTCTTTTAAATAGGAGATTACACACTTACTTTTCTTTCATTGTCATATGACACATATTTTTTTTATTATTACATCTGACGCTTGCGAACCAATTTTTTTTTACTTTGTAATAACACATATTTTAATATTATTACAACCTCCTCAACCCATTGACGAAATCAAAGCATTGCAGTTAGAGCAGTTGTTGAACGATGCCATAGATTTTCGGATGGCAACCGGGACCTGCGGCTTAAATTGCTCTCCGGAGCACGTCCAGACCAATGCAAATACACATATTCGTGCGTACTAATATTTGCACTGAGCGGTGATCAAACACCTGACGTAGCGGTAGCGTTCACTACCACTGTAGCGCAGAGGATGTTTCACATTCCATCTAAATTCATTTATGTCACACTTTCCTTTTAAATTATTTGTCACACATTTCATCTTAATTAATTTGTGTCCCACATTTCATCTAAATTAATTTGTGTCACACATTTCATCTAAATTAATTTGTGTCCCACATTTCATCTAAATTAATTTGTGTCACACATTTCATCTAAATTAATTTGTGTCACATTTTATCTAAATTAATTTGTGTCACACATTTTATCTAAATTAATTAGTGTGACACATTTCATTTCAATTATTTTGTGACGCACATTCCACCGAAATTAAATTCTGCTACCTATTCATTCACTTGGTTTTAATATACAGCAAGATATCAGTGACGTGCATAGTTTATAGACAGGCTAGACAGATATGGATACAAGTTGTCGTGTAGTTGTTTCAACTTGTTTGATACAAAACTTGTAGACAACTAGTCAGAACTCAATACTTGTATAAAACATGTATTGAGACTCTCTCAGACACTTTTTCGTTCACATAATATGTATAGCCAACAAGTTGTAAACCAGTTTAAAACACTTTACGTTCACACCGATGCCTGTGACATATTGCAACTTGTCAAATACATGTTTTATACTTAAGTGAAAACGAGAGGTAAGAGTGATTTCAGATTAGTGTAGGTGCAGTAGGTAAGTGTCACGCCAACGCGGCATGATAAATAGCTACTACTTTGGTACAATTTACTTGTATTTACATCCCATAGCATGTGCACATTGGCAGTTTAAAGAACAATATTGATATAAGGTTACTCAGACATAACGCGTATTTCAAGCGGTATATTGCGATATGTTTTGTTAGCATACTGTTTCCATACAGTATTTGAACTAATTTATTAAGAAATGCGTGATGTTGTGCGCGTTAGTTCGCCGGTAGGTATACCTTCAAACTCCAGGTCGGAGGAGGCGGCCTGCTCCAGGCAGTTCTGCACGTAGAACCAGTGCAGCACGTTGTGCGGCACGGCGGCGGGCGCCAGGCCCAGCGCGGCGGGCGCGCAGAACCGGTCGTAGCGGTAGTGCGCGGCCGACACGCCGTGCTCGGGGTACAGGCTGTGGTAGAACTCCTGGCAGTGCACCGTGCGCTCCGCAGGCTCCGTCGAAGATACTTTATTGTCGCTGTCAACATATTAATATTCTGGAATATTCTATATAGCGGTATTTAGATTTAGATCTAACCGCGTGGTTCCCGGCACGATTCCTCGACACCCCATGGGTTAACACATAACATAGTAATTACCGAAGATACATACTTCCTTGTATCATATAAATCACCTTTACAAAATATTCCTATTCTTATATATATTATATTATTAACAAAATCCTGGAACAAATTCTCCCTATAATTTGCCATGTTCTTAACCAGTCACTCAACAAAAGTATATTTCCTGACGCCTGGAAGCAAGCACAAATTATTCCATTACCCAAAAAATCCAATCCGTCATCCTCCTCCGAAGATCACCCTATTTCCATATTACCTTTTTTATCCAAAATCCTAGAAAGGCTCGTACACAGTCAATTAAGCAAATACCACATACAAAACAGCCTTCTAAATCCCGTTCAGTCAAGTTTTCGACCAGGACACAGCACTGTCATTGCACTGATAAAAGTCACCGACGACATCAGGTTTGGTACTCCGTACGGAAATCTTACAGTACTCTCTCTCCTTGATTTCAGCAATGCGTTCAAAACTGTAGATTTTTTTTTTTTTTTTTTTTTTTTTATATAGGACACGTCAATTGGACTTCGCCTTGCCTGATGGTAAGCTGAAGGCAAAATCCCAGAAAAGAGGGTCACCATTACTTACACATACCGTGTGACAATGGTGACACTCAGCTTGACGGCCTTATCATGTGCTTTTTCACGCCCCGCTTAAAGGACCCGGGACTGTAGGAAGAAGGAAACACGTGAGCTGGTAATGAATTCCAGGCCTTAATGGTGCGACAGAGGAAAGAGTCTCCGAACCGCTTGGTTCTTGATCGGATGTTTTGCACCGTGTGCGAATGACATTTAAGACCTGCACGCGTTGTCCTGTGTAGGAAAGGGGAGGGTGGGACTAATTGGAAGAGCTCATCAGAACACTCACCATGGTACAGACGGTAAAATACAGCCATGGACGCAACATCTCTACGCAGCTGTAAAGGTTCTAGGGTGTTCGTGATCTCGGGATTCCCAATGATGCGGACCGCACGTCGCTGCAACCTGTCGAGAGCATCTAGTAAGTACTTTGCTGAACCATCCCAGAGATGCGAGCAGTACTCCACACAGGAGCGAATTTGTGTCTTGTATAGAAGACACCGCTGCTCCGGCGTGAAAAATCGTCTCACTCTGTTCAGGACTCCGAGTTTTCGTGAGGCTGTTTTGATGATGCTTTCGATGTAGTTTTTGTTATTCAGGTTGCAGCGAACATCCATACCTAGGATATTGAGACTGTCCTGCAGCGGCAGTGGCGTGCTCTGAAGAGTGGGGAGGGGAAGGAAAGAAGATACTTTTGCTGTAAACGCACATGCCTGCGTCTTCTTGGCATTGAACTCAACCAGGTTCTCAGAGCCCCATTGAGAAATGTGACTCAGGACCCCGTCAAGCTCATTGACAAGAAGCTGCCTTTTCTCTGCGATATCTGACTGCTTGGCCGCTGGATGTCCATGATAACTCCCATGTAAAGTGCTATCGTCTGCATAACAATGAACATTGCCGGTAGACAGCATGTCGTTGATATGCAGAAGAAAGAGAGTGGGTGATAAGACGGACCCCTGGGGCACGCCAGCATTTACCTGCAGAAACTCCGAAGCTCGTCCGTCACAAAGTACGCGAATACGGCGCCCCTGCAGGAAGCTAGCAACCCAGTTGCACAGCCTAGAAGGCAGACCAAAGGCAGGTAGCTTAGAAAGAAGCGATTTGTGCCAGACTCTATCGAAAGCTTTGGCGATGTCAAGACTAATTGCCAGTGACTCGCCGTGCTTGTCCATAGCCTCACCCCAAAGATGGGTAACGTATGCTAGAAGATCACCCGTTGACCGTTTCGGCCTGAAGCCATATTGCCGGTCATTAATTAAGGAGTGATCCTCTAGGTGCCGCATGAGCTGTTTGTTAATTATGTGCTCGAACACTTTGCACAGCACTGAGGTGACGGCTATGGGTCGATAGTTGGCTGGCTCCGAGCGATCCCCCTTCTTGGGAATCGGCTGAACATTCGCCTCTTTTCATATCCTGCTTGCCATTTTATGCTCTATTAACATATCTCCAACAGTGATTGATTGGTTTCATAGTTACCTGTTCGGACGCTGACAGCGTGTACTTGTTGAAGATTCCTTCTCTTCTTGATGTAGTACAACTGTCGGGGTGCCGCAGGGTGGCGCGCTATCTCCTTTACTTTTTTCCATTTTTATAAATTCCATCTCTAAGTTATTACGTTCTTCCTACCACCTTTACGCAGATGATCTTCAAATCTACACACAAGCCTCCTTGCAAGAATTGCCGGCAGCCATCTCTACTATAAATGCATATCTGACACAAGTATGCGAGTGGAGTAAACAATATGGGCTTGAAGTAAACCCTTCTAAGACTCGGGTTATTATTGTGGGCACCCCGGGATGATAAACCGAATAGACCGGTTGCAATTGTCAGACGTAGTTTTTAACGTGTTAATATTGCAATAAGTAATCATGTAAAAAATCTTGGGATACAGATAGATAGGACACTATCCTATCCAAATACGAAAAGTAAGCCGCAAGTTGTTCGCGTCAGCGGGTTCCATACGTAGACTGTGTAACTTCCTACCAACAGCCACTAAACTTGCACTTGCAGAAGTGATTCTGCAATTCTTCCACTACTTGACTATGCCGTGGTCACCTATCTTGATCTCACTGAAGAGCAACTTGATAAGCTTGAGCGCCTTCGAAATTTTTGTATTAGATTCATATTTGGTCTTCGCAAATATGATCACGTATCGCAGTTTCGCAACTTGCTCAAGTGGCTCCCAATTCGACTTCAACGGAATGTTCATATTCTTTCCATGCTTTGTAGTATTCTCTTCAATCCCCGTACTCCCACCTATTTAAAAAAACGCTTTGTGTTCCTCAATGACACACATTCAAGATCCTTGAGGTCGTCGGTAACATTGCAATTGTCCACGCCCTCTCATTCCACAACCTTATTTGGCCTTCACAGTCCAGGCTGTGCTGTTATGGAATGCATTTGCCTCTGACTATTAGACGTGCACAATCGCTGGCCATATTAAAAAAAATGATAAAAGAACACTATGTGTGTGTTCTTTGTGACTTTGTTTTGTGGCCTTGCGCAGGAATATACTTGCTGTGTTGTGTAGGAATACATTGAATACTTATATACGTATGTCTAATATGTTAGTATATATGTCAATGTAAATATTTTAGAAATTTAATGTATGTGTGTCCATTCGTTTATTTTCTTTTTGACAGTTTGAGACAGTTCGAAATTAGTGACGCCCTCGCACGTTACCGATTCCATTCAAAATAATTATCGATTTTATTTAAGAACAACTTTCAATCGATTTTATACATCGACATAATTTAATATAAATATTAACTAGCATTTATCAGGTTTTTAAAAATTATATAAGAAATAAATAAATAATAAATCAATAAAATTATAATATTTATACATATCAAACATATAAGCTATAAGCGCATTATAAACAGGTTATCACTAGCAATATCATAACACATTGCGTCACTGACCCGGCGACGCCATATTGTTGTTACTTGCCATGCGACGCTTGTGTAACAGTCACTGTTTTTCGGTTCATTGTGTATTCTTTTACAATATCATAAGTTGAGTTGAGTATTTATATTCCTCCTTATCGTAAATTCTTCAGTTGAGCATACTTAAGTTCTCAATATGCCGAGAGGAACTGTGTTAAAAGGACAATCGAGGGAGTTTGTGAGACGCCTTCAAGAATACTTTGAGAAGGAATGTCGTAATGGTGCACCGCTACTACCAATATCGCAGGTTCGAAACCGTGTAGCTGCCGCCTTAGGAATCAGTGTTCCAACAGTTACAAAAATTACCAAAGAAGCCTACGGCAGCAGTGGTATGCAGCATAATACGCTCTCTACACCCAAGAAAAAACGCCAGCCCAGTAAAGTTACAAACATTGACGATTTCGACGCCGATGCTATTCGTCGTTAGAGTCTGGCTAATGAAAGTAGGCCCTGGAATTATTTGCGAACTTTTTATATAGCAACTCTGTATGAACGTCAACGTCAACTTGACAAGGTTGTCGTTCGGTATCTCTGTTTACAAATTGTATGCGTTTGTGTAAATTGTGATTCTAATTACGGCTTAAAATGAACAAATCTATCAAAAGTGGTGTACGAAAGATGTTGTTTTGCATGATTGGCAAGTTCAACGAAATACAACAACAGCGTGATGCCGCGTTAAAACAAAAACAAGATTGTCTACGTGTGGTGTTGAATTTCATAGGTTAGTAGACAATATTATTTTGATACTTTAAACACCTACCTATCCAGTGGTCCTAATAAAATTTTGATTTATAATTTACGTATCCTTCCAAATAAGTTACCTACGCTTCTCTATGTATTGAATAAAACTAATTATATTCATTCGTATATCGCATCAGTCAACCAATAATTCATTTTAATTACATCACCTATGTTTTACGTATACTCATAATGAATTTTAATTTTAAAACGATTACCTTTCTTTAACAGAGAATCTGCAAGATGTCGAAGGAGTTAATGAAATAGTAAGAACTATTGAAAATCTCACTGAATTAGAGCAGAAAGATAGGATAATAACCCAGAATCAGTACTTAGAAGAAATAGCTTCAATGACTGATAAGTTTTTACTATACACTGATGTTTTGAAATTATGCCGAAAAAAACCTTTGCATTTTTACTTACTAATACCAAGAATTAATTACATATTTCGTATTTCTTCTTTGCAGAAGTGAGTGTCAGAACACTAAAAAGAGTAAAAAGGGAAGGTGCAGTAAATGAAGGTGTCTGGAGTACCCCGGGGAAGAAACGTCCACGGAAACCTACTGTGTCTAACCTAGATAACTTTGACATAGATGCTATGCGTAACAAGATAAACGAATTTTATATAGTTAAAAAACAAGTTCCTACACTGAGGACACTGTTGGTGGAGTTAAAAGAAAGTATTGATTTTAACGGATGCAGAGAAACTCTGCGCCGCTTGTTATTAGCCAATGGCTATGAATTTAAAAAGAATAAAAATGAGCGTTCTGTATTAATAGAACGCTATGACATATCTGCTTGGAGACATAGATTTTTAAGAACTATAGCAGGAAAACGTGCAGAAGGCAAGCCGATCATTTATGTAGATGAGACTTATGTCCATAGAAACTACAAGCCTAAGAAGTCATGGCAAGGTCCTTCAACTAGTGGTGCAATTGAAAATGTTTCGACCGGGAAAAGGTACATTATAGTTCATGCAGGATCAGAGAAAGGCCCCGTACCAAACTCTTTCTTAGTGTTTAGTACTAAATCAAAAAATGCTGATTATCACCATGACATGAATGCTGAAAATTTTAATAAATGGCTTAAAGAAAAACTTATACCAAATTTGGAAGAACCAAGTGTAATTATAATGGATAATGCTAGTTACCATTCGGTAATTATAAATAAGGTTTCTAACACACAAACGCGTAAAAGAATGGCTTAGAGAATGGCTTCGTGATAATGGAATTCAATATGAGGACTACCACACGAAAGCAGAGCTGTTGTGTATTGTAAAACGAAATACGCTTGATCCAAAATATGAAGCTGATGAAATTTTAAATCAATGTGGTCATGAGGTGTTGAGACTTCCACCCTACCATTGTGATCTAAATGCGATTGAGCTTGTGTGGCGTTTGGCAAAACGTAAAGTGGCTAGCAAAAATATTGCAGTTACTACAGCTGCATTAGAAGAGATAATTAAAGATTCATTTGAAAACGTAAGTTCTCAGGATTGGAAGAAAATGACTGATCATGTGATACATGGAGGAGGAGGAGAGGTGGTGGTTGTCGCAGCACTAGTGGGACCAGTGGGTCTTGGCGTAGTCTAGTGGGGATGGCGCGGGGCGATGCGCCGAACAGGGAGACCTGTAGAAACGGTGGTGCCGCTGGCCGCCCGCGGTATAGTACAGGGGCCCAACTGGAGTTAACCACCTTGGGAGGCTGCCTCACCAGGCCGCGCATAATCCCGATATGGTTCGTCGTGCCGGTTGGTGACCGGATTTGGGAGCCCGGCGACCATACTCGGGGGGGTACGGGGGCCCTTCCGTTCGGCGCGTCGGCTCTCGCCATGCCTCACATTCATAGATAAAACCAATATCCCGCGCTTTGTCACACGGTGCTGCGGCGGCAATCACTTCTTTTTTCACGCCTTCTCCCACCCAAACTCATGGCAGCGCAATTCACAGAAAAAGGCAACACAGCGGCTCGTCACACTCCCAAAAGCTTGCTATTTGAGGTGGAGTCCACAAACATCTGTGGGCTCCATGCAAACCTCAACGCCGTCCACCAACACCTAGAGACGGCGAAACCTGCCATGTTTTTTCTAACGGAGACGCAAATACACCGCCCTGACGACACGACCTACTTGCTCTACCCTGGCTATGTTCTTGAGGAAAGTTTTCGTGCAAAAGCCGGGGTGTGCGTATTTGTTAGGGCGGATGTTTGCTGTCGCCGTTTGCGCTGCCTAGAGGACCCATCCTTCTCCGTCCTTTGGGTACACGTAGACCATGGCCCTACGAGTCAGATCTATGTGTGCCTCTACCGTTCCCATACAGGAGATGCTGAGACAACTCGACTCTTTGAATATCTGAGTCAGGCGGCAGATGATGCGCAGGAGCGATTTCCGAATGCCGAAATGGTATTTTTGGGGGATTTTAACGCCCACCACGAGATCTGGTTGGGCTCCTCCAAAACAGACCATGCGGGAAGAGCCGCCCACGCATTTGCTCTGGCGCACGGCCTGACCCAATTGGTGCACGAGGTCACTAGGATACCAAGAAGGTCAGGCCAAGCACCTTCTCTGCTAGACCTTCTGCTGACGAGTGATCCGGACCGGTACAGTGTATCGGTGCGAGCCGCGTTAGGCAACTCTGACCACTGCCTGGTCTGTTCCACGGTGCCTATTATGGCGCCTCCACGACCAGTGCGGGGGAAGCGGCGTCTCTGGCACTACTCGTCAGCGGACTGGGATGGACTTCGTGACTATTTTGCGTCCATCCCGTGGGTTGAGCGCTGCTTTGAAGGTAAGAACCCATCGGATTGTGCTACTGCTGTCGCCGGTGAGATCGGTCTGGGTATGGAATACTATATCTCATACACCGATGTCACCGGTGACCGCGGGGTGCGCCCTTGGTTCGGGCGCGAGTGCGCGGAAGCTGTTGAACAAAAACAGTCTGCGTACCGCGCTTGGGTAAGGGCGCGCGCCACGCGCCATCCCAATCTGGGCCACTTCAAGGCGGCGTACAACAGAGCCACAAAGGTCTGTAGAAGGGCCTATGTCAGAGCGGATGCCCTGCGCATAGCGCGGCTTGGTCAAGAGCTAGTGATGCATCCCACGGGAAGCCGTGGCTACTGGCGACTGGCTAAAGCCGTGCAAGCCAACTTCTGTCAGCCTTCGCTGCCTCCGCTGCGTAACCCTGATGGATCCCTGGCCCATGAGCCGCAAGAGAAGGCAAATCTGCTGGCTAATCTCTTTGCGGCCAACTCCCGAATCGATGATTGTGGTACCCAGCCACCAACACTACCCGACAGTGACCACGCGATGCCTGATATCCATATCAGGCAAAGCGATGTCCGTGCAGTGCTGCAATCACTCGATGTCCGGAAAGCCAGTGGTCCGGATGGTATTCCAGCGGTAGTTTTGAAAAAATGTGCAGCGGAGTTGTCTCCAATGCTTACGCGCCTGTACCGGCTATCCTACAGTTCGGGTACAGTGCCTTTGCCTTGGAAAGAGGCGAATGTTCAGCCGATTCCCAAGAAGGGGGATCGCTCGGAGCCAGCCAACTATCGACCCATAGCCGTCACCTCAGTGCTGTGCAAAGTGTTCGAGCACATAATTAACAAACAGCTCATGCGGCACCTAGAGGATCACTCCTTAATTAATGACCGGCAATATGGCTTCAGACCGAAACGGTCAACGGGTGATCTTCTAGCATACGTTACCCATCTTTGGGGTGAGGCTATGGACAAGCACGGCGAGTCACTGGCAATTAGTCTTGACATCGCCAAAGCTTTCGATAGAGTCTGGCACAAATCGCTTCTTTCTAAGCTACCTGCCTTTGGTCTGCCTTCTAGGCTGTGCAACTGGGTTGCTAGCTTCCTGCAGGGGCGCCGTATTCGCGTCCTTTGTGACGGACGAGCTTCGGAGTTTCTGCAGGTTAATGCTGGCGTGCCCCAGGGGTCCGTCTTATCACCCACTCTCTTTCTTCTGCATATCAACGACATGCTGTCTACCGGCAATGTTCATTGTTATGCAGACGATAGCACTTTACATGGGAGTTATCATGGACATCCAGCGGCCAAGCAGTCAGATATCGCGGAGAAAAGGCAGATTCTTGTCACTGAGCTTGACGGGGTCCTGAATCACATTTCTCAATGGGGCTCTGAGAACCTGGTTGAGTTCAATGCCAAGAAGACGCAGGCATGTGCGTTTACAGCAAAAGTATCTTCTTTCCTTCCCCTCCCCACTCTTCAGAGCACGCCACTGCCGCTGCAGGACAATCTCAATATCCTAGGTATGGATGTTCGCTGCAACCTGAATAACAAAAACTACATCGAAAGCATCATCAAAACAGCCTCACGAAAACTCGGAGTCCTGAACAGAGTGAGACGATTTTTCACGCCGGAGCAGCGGTGTCTTCTATACAAGACACAAATTCGCTCCTGTGTGGAGTACTGCTCGCATCTCTGGGACGGTTCAGCAAAGTACTTACTAGATGCTCTCGACAGGTTGCAGCGACGTGCGATCCGCATCATTGGGAATCCCGAGATCACGAACACCCTAGAACCTTTACAGCTGCGTAGAGATGTTGCGTCCATGGCTGTATTTTACCGTCTGTACCATGGGGAGTGTTCTGATGAGCTCTTCCAATTAGTCCCACCCTCCCCTTTCCTACACAGGACAACGCGTGCAGGTCTTAGATGTCATCCGCACACGGTGCAAAACATCCGATCAAGAACCAAGCGGTTCGGAGACTCTTTCCTCTGTCGCACCATTAAGGCCTGGAATTCATTACCAGCTCACGTGTTTCCTTCTTCCTACAGTCCCGGGTCCTTTAAGCGGGGCGTGAAAAAGCATATGATAAGGCCGTCAAGCTGAGTGTCACCATTGTCACACGGTATGTGTAAGTAATGGTGACCCTCTTTTCTGGGATTTTGCCTTCAGCTTACCATCAGGCAAGGCGAGGTCCAATTGACGTGTCCTATATAAAAAAAAAAAAAAAAAAAAATACATATTGAAAATAAATATAAAGAACGTGATAAAATAACAGAAGAAAATTTAGAAAGTTTTATTATAAATGTTAGAGACAGCGAAACTAGTGACAGTGATGAATCTTTTGGCATTGAAATGTTAGAATCTGATTTTGATTATGATGAATAAAACTAAGTTATTATGTGTGGAATATTATCGTATTTTATTTCCCTATTTATTTTCGGATTCTGCCCATATTTACCTCATATACCAACACCTATATATTCCCTAACATAATTTTCTTATACAGTCTATATATATGATATTTTTAATAATGAATTGCCAGGTATCAAAGTAGGTTATTCCAATTCTCATAGTATGATTTTAGTGTTGTCATGCATGTATTTTTTAAATTTGCCGCCAATATTCTGGGGCCATCTTTCGTTAGCCAGACTCTATATACTTAGTCTGGCCATAAATACTGTTACAATTAAAATAAGAAAGATATTACATTTGAATTTGGAATCTGTCATTTTTATACGATTGTTCATTGTGTTTTCTAATTTTGGCGCCAATACATTGTACAATATTTTGCTATATTAAAATGGAGTGGGGTGATAAAGAAAACCGAATCGCTGTGATTGCATTACACAAAGTTGGTATGGACCCGAATGTAATTTTTAAAACTCTCCATACGCTTGGTATTAGTCAAATGTTTGTGTACCGGGCTATTAATAGGTACAATGAGACCTCCTCTGTTTGTGACAGAAAAAGATCTGGCTGTCCACGTAGTGTTCGTACGAAAAAGGTGGTCCAAGCAGTAAGGGAAAGAATTCGAAGAAATCCTGTCCGAAAGCAAAAGATTTTATCTCGGGAGATGAAGATAGCACCCAGAACCATGCCGCGTATTTTAAAAGATGACTTAGGACTTGCAGCCTATAAGAGACGCACTGGTCATTTTTTAACTGATAATTTAAAAAAGAATAGGGTGGTAAAATCGAAGCAACTACTGAAGCGGTACGCAAAGGGAGGTCACAGAAAAATTTTGTTTACGGATGAGAAAATCTTTACAATTGAGCAACATTTTAACAAACAAAATGACCGTATTTATGCTCAAAGCTCTAAGGAAGCTTCCCAATTAGTCGACAGAGTGCAACGTGGGCATTATCCGACTTCAGTGATGGTTTGGTGGGGTGTTAGCTATGAAGGAGTGACTGAGTCATATTTTTGTGAAAAAGGTATCAAAACATCGGCACAAGTGTATCAAGATACCATTCTTGAGAAGGTAGTTAAACCCCTTAACAACACCATGTTCAATAACCAAGTATGGTACTTCCAACAAGACTCAGCGCCGGATCATAAAGCTCGGTCCACGCAGTCTTGGTTGGAAGTGAACGTTTCGGACTTCATCAGAGCTGAAGACTGGCCGTCGTCTAGTCCCGATCTTAATCCGCTGGATTATGATTTAGAGAGTATGGCTTGCTCTAAACGCCATGATAATTTGGAGTCCCTAAAACAATCCATACGATTGGCAGTGAAGAATTTTCCCATGGAAAGAGTGCGCGCTTCTATTGATAACTGGCCTCTACGTTTAAAGGACTGTGTTGCAGCCAATGGAGACCACTTCGAATAAGCTTTTTATATTTTAAATTGTTTTATATTTATGTATTAAACTAACACACTGTAAAAGTAATAAATATTATTTGCAATAAAAAAAATGTTTTTTCTTCGTAACAATATTTATGGCTAGACTAGGTATACGAGTACTACCAACGTAAAGAAATTCCGACTCTAAGAAGAATGGTAATTTCACTGAGGAATAGTGGTTTGTTCCGTGGCCAAAAATCATCGCTAGCTAAAGTGCTGAGACAAATTGGATTTTATTTCAAAAAGTCTGATAAGAGAAAAATCTTATTGGAACGCCACGACATAGCGCTGGCTCGATGTGACTTCCTAAGAAAAGCTAAACAAATCGAAGACTGGTCGAATGTGGTTTTCACCGACGAGACTTGGCTCAATGCTAATCATACTATATCGAAATCGTGGACTGACGACACAGCAGCATCTACTTCGGCTGTACCTATAGGCAAGGGCGAACGCCTGATAATTTGCCACGCAGGCAGTGCAAAAGGATTTGTATCAGATGCTCTACTCACTTTCAAATCCAAAAAATCTAGCGACTATCATGAAGAGATGAATTCAGAAGTATATGAAAATTAGTTCAGGGAAATATTGACATTACTAGAAGAACCTTCAATTATATTTATGGATAACGCGCCCTATCATTCACGGCAAATAAATAAAAAGCCAACGCAATCTAATACCAAAGACGAGATTATTAACTGGCTTCGTGATAATGGCGAGGATGTGACTAATTCATTATTGAAAGCAGAACTAATAAGAATTTTAAATTCGAAACGTCAACCTAAAAGATACGTCGTCGATGAAATGGCAGCTGAATATGGACATACTGTTATTAGAATCCCACCGTATCACTGTCAGTACAATGCCATCGAATTAATATGGGCACAAATCAAAGGGAAGGCAGCAAGAAACAACACAACGCCGCCGTTTACAGCGAATAAAATGATGCAATTATTAAATAGTGCGTGTGGTGATGTGACTCCTGAAAACTGGGCCAGTGTCGTGGAGAGAACAAGAAAAATAATAATATCTGATTGGGATCGAGATGTTGCAATTGACAATATAATAGAACAAGAATTGATTATTCGTGTAACAGAGGACTCAACTGACGAGTCTAGTGTAACTTATAAAGAAGAGTCTGATGAATCAGTGTAATAAATAATATTAATAAATTTACTTGTTTAATTTGTATACCGAATAACCTAGCTAGTTTGTTAAATAAATATATGTGATTTTCCAAGTATATTTGTTCATAACTCTTGATTTAAACTTGACGTAGACGTTATTAACTATGCGTTTTAAAATTAAATTTCACTAACACGTGCATACTTACAATCTAAGGCAGCTGTCGAAAAGAAAATAAATCAATTTACAAATAATCGATTTGAAGACAATTGATCGATTTATCTTATTTCAAGACGCTGTTTCATAGTCTGTGTCTGTTTGTTATGCACAGGGCACTTCACTAAGTGGGCGTTACCCGTCAATAAAGTACGACATTACACTAGTACATTATTCCGAAAATAAAAACAGTAATTCATATGCGTAAGCAGTCAAAAAGAAAATAAACGAATGGACAGAGTATAGGTATATGTAAGATATTATTAAATTTAATACAATAAATTTGTTTACGTTATATATATATGCAGCTAATGACTACACTAACTTTATTATGACTAAAACTACCCATGAGATATTATTGTTAAGACAATTAAAAACATTTCCATCCAAAGAGCCTGGCAGAGATCGCTTGTAGCGATAAGGCCACCATTTGTACATTTTTCATAATGTTGTCCGTACATGTACTGTAATGTGTTCGTGTACAATAAAGATTATCTTATCTTATCTTATATTCACCAACCTTAGAGAAAACTTATTTTGAAACGTGTCAAGCAAGTAGTTGAGCAACGGTACTTTCTTCTCTGGCGGGGCGACGAGATCTTTCTTCTCAATCACAGGCTGGAACAAATAATTTTAAAAAATAATTATGCTTGGAATTCATTACCAGCTCACGAGTTGCCTTCTTCCTACAGTCCCGGGTCTTTTAAGCGGGACGTGAAAAAGCATCTGATGGGGCCGCCAAGCTGAGTGCCACCATTGTAACATTACTTAGTGTCTGTAATTGTGATCCTCTTTCCTAAGACTTTAGCTTTCCTCCAGGCGGGGCAATTCAAGTTGGCGTGTCCTAGATAAAAAAAAAAACGACGGGTTGCACTCCGGGAGTGCCGGCAGAAGTGAAAACTTGAATATTAACGTTGTGCATTTTTGATATTTTGGAATGGTTAGATTTTTTTTTTTTTATATAGGACACGTCAATTGGACTTCGCCTTGCCTGATGGTAAGCTGAAGGCAAAGTCCCAGAAAAGAGGGTCACCATTCATTATCTCTCATTCTCATTCATTCACTCATTCATTATCAGTATAAAAGTACTATTATTTATGTGTTGGAATACAATATTCATTTATTGCGCTATCGTACACAAACATGAAAATTTATATTACATTACAAAATTTAACACTTCAGAACTATTACAATTATTTTGCATTAAAAAGTTTATCACCGCCATCACACATGTGACAGTCGTGTGACATTCGCGCCAGCGCGCTGCGCCGCCTGTCCTCTCTCCATCCGTCTTACGAATTTCCGATCAGGTCACGTGTCCTGACGCGAGTTTAGAAATTTTAACCCATTCCAAAAATAAAAATACACAGCGCGGCTAAAGTAGTTTTCACATAAAAAAAGGCATATTTTAGCTAACCATCCTATCTCTTCCCCTGCGGTGTCGAACGAGGCGACTAAGGGATAGGGCTGTTTAACATCAGACAGATATACACTACTAATTTTTAATTACCAGAGAAACTGCAGGGGCTGATATGGAACGTATATACTTCAATTTATATGGAATAATACAAATACCCCACCATACAAAAAAACAAAGTTATTAACGTTTTTAAAATCTCACAATACGTGCTTAAAGAATAGACACCATTTTATTTACGCACGATGTGTGGATAGTAAATAGGTCATCAATGAACTTTTAACTTTCATCGTGAACTTTCTAGTGGCAGTAATTTTTTAATACCGTGTTTAATACAAGTTTGGGTGAACTGAGTAAACAATGGTAAAACCACAGTAACTTTTAACGTAATTCAGTAGTTTTTTTAAGTACCTTATCAACTGGCAGGTAGGTGTAGGTACACTAGGTACCTACTAAAGAACTTGGAATAGTAAATTAGCTTAAGGATTAATTTCTGTACTTAACACGTGCAAGACTTACCCTACAAGTACTTTAATTGTTGCTCGAAATGTCCTCCGTCATTTTGAATACACAAACGAGCCCGCTTTAACAAGTTTGATTTTAAACTTAGGAGAATGTCTCTTTGTTGACGAATTTCATCGAAGGCGTCAATTATCCTTTGTCGGAGGTCCTCACGGGTGTTGGGTTCACTGACATACACTCTACGTTTCACTTCACTCCACATGAAAAAGTCCATTGGCGTCAGATCCGGGGATCGAGCGGGCCACGCGACTGAAGCTCCCCGTCCAATCCACCTGCCTTCAAATTGCGTATTGAGGTAGTCTCTTACCGCGATGTGGTAGTGGGGTGGAGCACCATCTTGTTGGAACCAGAGGTCTCGCAAGCTTGCGAGTGGAATATCATCCAACATGGTTGATACCATGGTTCTCAACAGATCCAAATAGGTTTCATCCGTTAGACGTCCCTCGATGAAGTATGGGCCCACGATGTTGTCATTTAGGACTCCAGCCCAAACGTTCACGCTAAATCTGTGTTGAAACGAATGTTGTCGCGCCAACTTGGGATTTCTTATTGACCACCAATGTTCGTTATGTTGGTTGAAAAGCCCGATTCTTGTGAACAAACATTCGTCACTGTAAAGGACGTTGGTCTCCGGGTGAAGGATCACCCAGTTGCAGAATGTAATCCTGGGTGCTCGGTCGATTGTTGTCAGTTCTTGAACCTTTCTGTAGTGATAAGGGTGCATACCAGCCGAGTTCACAATTTTCCAAGCACAGTGCTGGCTGATGCCAAATCTACGTGCCGCATCGTTTGTACTTCGTCGCGGATCGTCCTCAAAAAACTCGAGTACTTCGTCGTACAAGTTCTGCGGATAGGCGGGTCTGCCCCGGCCTTGTGCGTGCGTCGGTACGTGAAATGAGCCGTGATCTAATAGACGTTGGTAGACGCTCAACATCGTGGAGTAATTTGGCTGTCGGGCATTCGGGTAGAGATCACGATACATCCGTAAAGCGGCACTCACATTTTCACCGGATAAAAAATAACTACGTAACATTAATGCGTATTCGCGGTCGGTAAATTGGTACGCCATCTCGATAGTGCCGATAGTATTGATTAGGATGCGTGCGCGAATCGAGACGTCACAACCGGAACTGCATTTATGATTTAAATTTTATTAACATCAAAGAGATGCCGCCGGCTTCACGACACGTGTAAGGCGGTGCGGGGAGGGGTGGTCGCACGCGCCGCCCGCCTTCAAGGACAGTAGTAGAATGATAGAAAGAGAGAGTGCGTGTTTATTATTTTATCAATGACTTCTTTGTGTGATTTTGTTTTCGTGAATTAGTCATATTCCATTGAGAAAAATTTTGTACGTCGTGAACATAATATTAGGTGGTTTTAAGAAAAAAACTGACATACATACTTTATTCATTTTTTTTGCATGTATGTGTTTAGTATCGAATACCTATCATTTCGCCAAAATTTTTCTGGTAATTAAAAAATTTTCGTGTATACAGCCCAAACTCAGCCTCAGATGCATAGCTCGAGTTAATAATAGTGCTCAAAGGATGGCAATAGGCTCACCTCCTATTACGTGGGACCGAATTCAATGATTGGTGAAATGTGGGTGTTAATTCACCTCTGCCTAACCCTCCGTGGATAAAGGCGTGATTATATGTACCATTTTTAAATCGTAACTACTTACTACACTATTAAAAAGGTTACAAAATTAACATACAATCACGCCTCTTTCCTAATGGGATAGGACTGCGTATTTCCACTTTGATCTTTGTTTATACCATTTGCTTCTTCTATTTTCATAATTGGTTATTTTCCTGTAGTTAAAATAAATTACTTAAAGCTCACTAAATTACATAATATTAAAATTGAAAACTAAAAACTATTATTAGGTACTAAAATAAAATAAAAAAGAATTACATTAATAATGCGTCATGAAATTCCTCCGCATCATCGCCGACCGGTGACGTACCCAGAAGGCTGGCAGCATTGCCACTTTGAATGGCAATGCTTATCCTCTGAGCAAGATAATAACCAGCCTTCTGGTCACGCGTGGCGTCGATCAGCCGCTTTGCCAAGTCTTTGTATAGAGAACGGGCACTTAGACCCCACGTCCCCAACGTTTCGAGCCCAAACGGCTCAATAACATAATTACATGTCTGGTTACAGTATTTGCGCCGTTTGAGGTTTTCCACAGATGCAGCAGAAACGCCGGCACACCCTGCTTTGCTTGAAAGATGAGAAGGCGCAAGAGTGTCGACACATGTAGCGTCCCACACCAAAGGCCTACCCATCTTCCAAGGTAGCAACGACATACCATCCGGTCTTTTGCCATCGTTACGCACCAGCCCATTAGGTTCACGAATGGCTGGCACGTCAGCGGTAGCTAGAGCACGGCGGATAAAGTCGTTGATGCAAGCGTGTCGCGGTATACGCCCAGCGCTTCTGCTGCATGTAAGGCCATGGTGCCCGAGACTGTCGACAGCTTCACCGCAGTGGCAATGATGGGGAGAAACACACGGCGCTCTAGAGAAGGCAAGTGGCAAGACGGAAAGTAGTATCGTCCAACATAGTACCTATGTTGGGCGATGGAAGTGCCTGACTCCAGAGGCCTGACTCTCATTCTCCCACAGCCAGAAGACGCGTACGCTCTGAAACATGGGAAGATATGTGTATTAAGCTATCTCTTACCAGCTTGCAGAGCGGCGCATCCCATTGTCTCTGGGAGAAAAGGTTACCAGGTAACTCAGTGTTGGGACAAGCAGCCTTCCAAGCATTAATGGCATCGGACTTACATGACACCTCAGAGTTAACCTGTGTGTTTATGAGAATTTTTGTGGTTAACTCCTCAGTGCTGTGCACCGACGACAGAAATGCTGGAAGGCTAATGTCTGAAATTACGCGAACGCCGAGACCACCCAAGCGAACTGGTAAGGACGCTTGGAGGCAGGTTCGGACATTCAAGGCCACATTTAAAATTGTGCTGAGTGTGTTTTGCTAAATGTTGTCAATTTTGCCAAAAGTGTGAAATGTTGCCAAAACCGGGATGCCCGAAGTGCATGAGTAAATTTAGGGACTAAAAGGCAAAACCGAAGTATAGTAAAGGCTGAATGAACACTTATTTTGTGTAAATCATCTGTGATGTATTCAAAATTTTGAATTTTTTCCTCGATAAATGTTCATTGATTTATCGAGGAAAAAGTTCAAAGTTTTGAATCATTCAATCACAAATTCAAAAAATCCATCTTCCAAAACTGGGGACCCTAGGAGGTACAGTGAAGCATTCTCCAAAATTTTGATATTTGGAGCTAAGAAGTTAAAATTTCCTATAGTCGAGGGTCTGTCTGTCGTGTCGCTGATAAAGATTTCACATTTTTCTGAGTTGAGTTTTTTTAATTATTTTTTTATACCACTTAGTTGGCAGACAAGCACACGGCCCACCTGATGGGAAGCGGTTACCGTGGCCTATGGACGTATGTAACACCAGGGGTGTCACACTCGCGCTGCCGACCATGAAGAAACCTTCTGAGGCCCCTCTTGAAGAACCCCATATTGTAGGCGCTTGGGAAAACCGCATCAGGGAGGTAATTCCACAGCTTGAGTGTGCGTGGGATGAAGTTTCTTTCATACCGCACAGTGCGCACCGTCTCAGGTCGCAATGTGTGAGGATGAATTCCCTGCCTATGGCGAGAGGTGCGATGATAGAATGTAGCTACGGGCATCATGTCAAACAATTCATCTGAGCACAAACCATTGTATAGGCGGTAGAACACACACAGTGAGGCGAAATCCCTCCTAAGGCTAAGCGATTCCACACTACCTGTGAGTATGGGATTGTCAACCAGCCTCAATGTATACGTGGGGATTTATGGCACGTAAAAAAAAGCATCCCTTCCTCAATTTTGATCTTTACATCTTCACCACAATGTTCCCATACATTTACACGTAAAAATGTATAAAGGAGGCGCGTACCGTTGTGACAGCGTCAGAAAATTCATCGTCAGTGGACGGCCAACGTTCGGTGAGGTGCTTGTTCTCTTTCAACGACACCCCCATCTGCTGCAGACCTTCCAGTTCTAGTGCTAGCCTGTGGACACGTATCTTTGAATTATAATGAAAGCTAAGAAGAGAGAGACGTAAATAGTTTTAGGCCTTATCAGCTATCATGAACTCCTAAAACAGGTTAATAATTGAACGTCGGTCATGCTACCAACTGCATAAATAATATTGTAATCCCATATAAGTATATAGCACTAGCTGTTGCCCGCGGCTCTGCCTGCATTGATATGGGTTATGGCGACCCAAAGCCTATATCCCTTTTTAAAATCTAATATACACCTATACCAAATTTCATCAAAATCGATTCAGTGGTTTAGATGTGATAGCGTAACAGACAGACAAAGTTACATTTGCATTTATGATATTAAGTATGGAAGCATATAGGATTACAAAGGTACATTTGCAGATCTTTGTTCTGCTTTGTCTTTATCGCTGACGGCACAGAAACTCTCTATATTTACAGAGTTGGCAGCGCGAGTATGACTCCCTTGATTTTACACACGTCCATAGGTCACTGTAACCACTTTCCATCAGGTGGGCCGTATGCTTATCTGCCACTTAAGTGGTCTAAAAAGGGTAGTATGACAGCTATTCAATGATTGATCTGTTTTAAAAGTTTATGATACTCGCTCTGTTGTAACTAAATTTCAGTACCCGTAGCACGAAAATCTATCGTAATCATAGATATCGAGAGAACGGAGCGTTGCGATTGGCCGGCTTCATTCACAGTAGGCATACAGCCAATCGCAACACTCCGTTCTAGAACGAAGCGTTGCGATCGGCCGGCTTCATTCACAGTAGGCATACAGCCAATCGCAACACTCCGTTCTAGAACGAAGCGTTGCGATCGGCCGGCTTCATTCACAGTAGGCATACAGCCAATCGCAACACTCCATTCTAGAACGAAGCGTTGCGATTGGCCGGCTTCATTCACAGTAGGCATACAGCCAATCGCAACACTCCATTCTAGAACGAAGCGTTGCGATTGGCCGGCTTCATTCACAGTAGGCATACAGCCAATCGCAACACTCCGTTCTCTCAATATGTTTACTATACGATTACGTTAGTTTTTCGTGCTTTGGGCACGGAACTGAAGATCGGCGCGCGTACCTGGCCCGCAGCAGCTGCTCGATGTCGGCGGAGTCGCCGTACGTGAGCGCGGCGGCGAACAGGTCGCGGCGCGCGTCTCGCTCGAGGTGCGCGTGCGCAGTGCGCGCCACGTGCGCCAGCAGCGCCGCGGCGGGCGCGTGGCGCAGCTCGGCCAGGCGCCGCGCCGCCTCCACGGCCGCGCCGCAGCCCGCGCCGCCCGCGCGAGTCGCGTACTCTCCCACCAGGGCCAGCACCCCGCCCTCCCTGCCACAATGCGACCACGTATTTATTTAACCACTTGTACTACGTAAGTGATGATGATGATGCTTCCGACCGATTTCGGCCGTGGTGACCACTTCGACTCCTAGTTGGCTCGGCGCTGATGCGCTCGAAGATGACTAACATAGCCGATAAACAAAATAATCGGGATGTTTACCATACATAACATAAACTCACGCCTATATCCCTGAAGGGGTAGGCAGAGGTGCTAGCACCCACAATTCGCCAGTTTATGTTTAAGTCCCAATGTAATAGGTGGCGAGCCTATTGCCATTAACCTGGCACTTATAAACCTGCGATAAATACACATATAACTTCGAAAAGCATATTGGTGAAAGCTGGGATCGAACCCGAGACCTCGTCTGAGCAGTCCATTACCCATACCACTAGGCTACCTACCACTACACTAGGATATTTACCATGTTATATTTTTTTGAGTTGCCAATAATTCCGATAAATCGCGTGTGGATACAGTGAGCATCGTGTATCGTGAACGTGATCGGGATCGGGTTCGAGTTTGTAGTGAGAGTGAAACCAGTGGTAGTGCAGATACGAGTAGAAAACAACTCGAAGGAGGGTAGATCAATATATTTACTCCTAGAAAATGTTTTTCGCTGTTCACCGCCAATACTCCAGTTCCTCCAGTTAACCTTAATGGTGTCTTTATACTATGTAATTTATAGGGAAACGTTGTCCTGCCCATAAATTATTTAATAGGTCGAACGTAAATTATTAGAATTCAGAATAAAGCATCTAAGCGAGGCGACACTTCATGTAAATGACTTCACATACATAAACAAAAGTACAAAAAAGAAAATATACTAAAAAGGGGTGAGATTTATATTTTATTCTGTTCAAGGTTTTTTTTATACAACTTAGGTGGCAGACAAGCGCACGGCCCACCTGATGGAAAGTGGTTACCGTGGCCTATGGACGTGTGTAACACCAGAGAGGAGTCACACTAACGCTGCCGACCCTGTAAGCACAGAGTTTCTGTGCCGTCAATGTAGAGGACAAAGCAGGACAAGCCATTAGTCATCCCATTGACAGCACAAATTCTCCAGTGAGCTCTGGCTACCCTACTCACCGCTGGGAACACAATACGAAGTTATTATAACCGCGGTATTCTGTAGGGCGAAGGTACTTCCCCAGACGGACGGTTTAATATTAGCCCTCTACCAACTATGCACCCTTAGTCCACTGCTTAGACATCGTGTAATGTTAGCCAGTCTAGTGATCTAAACCTTCTAATTTTTGGAGTAATTAAAAAATCGTCTTACCTAGCCTGCTCATCATCGGGGGATATCCCCAACAGATTCGCCAGCTTCAGTAGTTTATGACTCGCCAAATACGCGTTCGAGTCTAGCTTCAGACAGTCTTCTATGATGGTCATCTTGTCCTCACACAGACGAACTGATATAAATAAACATATTAAATTAAAAACGTGTTTGATTAAAATTTCAAGAGCTGAGTTGATAAATGGGCTATCTGACAATTTCAAAATATTGACCTAAGGGACTTTAAAGCTTTAATACTTTACAGTGTAAGGCAGTTGATAACTTGTTTCCAGCCATACCGTTCCATTTTGAATACTGTACGACCGAGTTAGTTAACTATAATTTAATTGTGGCATGTATTTATAGGACACCAGCTTCAAGCTCAAGTATATTTCTAAATAAGTTGGAGCTCCTTGCAGGTAAACTGAGTAGGAAAAGAAATAAAAATATCATTCTGTGCGGTGATTGGAATTTAAATATAATGAAGACCAACACATTAACCAACAAACTTAACGGTATATTGAATAATAATAATTTAGATAGCCATATACAGCTACCCACACGGGACAACGCCTGCTTGGACTTAATAGTGAGTAATATTCCTGAAGTTACTCCTAAGCTTCACCATCTGAATCTGTCTGATCACCAAACAGGTCAATCAATTACTTTTGCACTTGAATCACACAAGGTACGGCAAGCACCCGAAGTTTGGTTCAGGATGGTGAGGGATTTGTGCGAGGAAAATATCTATAGTTACAAATCTTACCTATCCCAGCTTTCGTTTTCTGATGTCTTAGCTACTGCAAATTCGAACGAAGCTTTTAACACATTTCACGACACAATTACACTCTTCTACGATCTATGTTTCCCAATAAAGAAAATTAAATGTACTAATAAGTTAATAAAAAACAAATGGTTGACGAAAGGTATAAAAAAATGTTGTGTAAGAAAAAGAATTCTTTATAATAAGTACCGTTTAAGCAAAGACAATAAAAATCAAAATAAGCACACATACACACGCTACTCTACTATATTAAGGAGATGTATACATACAGCGCAACAAATTAGTAGCCAGCGCTTCATCGCGTCATCGAAAAACGCCTGCAAGGCTGCATGGCACTTAATTAAAGATAAAACAAATAAAAAGCAGCAACAATCGACGATCGATACGTTGATAATAGATGACACGATATATGAAGACCCTAAAGAACAATGTGATATATTCAACAACTTTTACATTTCGCAAACTAACACACATACGCATAATTCAAACCAAAATTGCACAGTTAACATACCACATAACCCCAATAGTATATTCCTGACTCCAGTGGATGAGTTTGAAATATATAAAATAATCTCAGGCCTAAAGGAAACTTACTCCACAGGTTATGACGACTTAAGCACTCTAGTACTAAAAAAGTGTGCCCCCAGTTTGGTTGTTCCTCTCACACACATTATTAACTTAACATTATCAGAGGGAAAGTTTCCAGACCGCCTAAAAATGTCTGTGATCAAACCATTATATAAAAAAGGGGAAAGAACAAATGTAAACAACTACAGGCCCATAACCTTAATTCCTATTATAGCAAAGATTTTCGAAAAGGTAATGTGTTCTAAACTGGAGTCATTTATAACATCATGCGGCATTCTCGATGCACGGCAGTTTGGATTTAGGAAATCAAGTTCAACTGCCCTGGCATGTTTTTCGTTAGTCCAACAGATTACAGAAAGCCTTGACTCTAAATCTAAAATCGCTTGTGTGTTTCTTGATATGACGAAAGCATTTGATTTCGTCTGTCACAGAAAACTCTTGTCGAAATTATACAATTATGGTATACGGGGAACCGCCAATGACTGGATTAAGAGCTACCTAGAGAATAGAGTGCAGTGTGTAGAAATAGAAACATTCGAACATAACGTACAGAAAAAGTTCAGATCAGAGTATCGACATAATGGCTACGGTGTACCACAAGGGAGTCTGATCTCTCCCCTTTTGTTCTTGCTCTATATAAATGACCTCCCAAAAGCTGTAAAGCACGATTGTATACTTTTCGCCGACGACACAACCTTAATTGTTAAAGGCAAGAACAACGGCGAACTAGAATTTAAAATAAAAGAAGCCTTAAGTAATGCGAGCTCATGGCTAGAAATGAATAATTTAAAAATAAATACCTCGAAAACAAACATCATGCAATTCCAAACATACAATGGTAACGCAGTAGACCTTAAAATTAACTACAACAATAATGTAATTAGTAACTGCAACGAATGTACATTCTTAGGTATTACGATGGACAAATTTTGTAACTGGAAGTCGCATATCAATAGGATTCTAACTAAAATTGACCGTTTTGTGTATGTACTCGGCAGACTTAGACAGATTGTAAATCTGCATGCAGCGGTTATGACGTATCATGCGTATGTGTCCTCGGTGCTCCGCTATGGAATTATTATATGGGGCAATTCCGTGGAAGCAGATAAGGCATTCATTGCCCAAAAGAGATGTGTCCGTGCAATGTGTGGAGCTGATGGCTTAACTAGCTGTAAGCCGCTTTTTAAACGTCATAAAATTCTCCCGCTGCCTTGCCTATACATACTGGAAATGTGTATCTTTGTTAAAAAGCATTCACATCTCTTCATTAAATTGGGAGACATGCCAAACAGCCGAACAAGGCATAGAAATAGACTCCAGATCCCAAGGGTAAACTTAGAGCTGTCCAAGAGGAATTCATTTTGTATGTGTATAACATTATATAATCATCTGCCAGAATGTTTAAAAGAACTTGAAGGAGCTCCTTTCCGCAGGAAACTGTACGGAATCCTAAGCGAAAGGGGTTACTATGGGATAGATGAATATTTAAGAGACAAAATAACTATTGAAAATGAATAATTTCTAAATTTAATTTAATGTTTTCAAATTTTAATTGACATTGTTATTTATTTTAATTGAATCCTCATGACTGACTCTTTCGCTTTTGGCTTTTGACTTGATTTGTGTTTTAGTGACATTTATTTTATCATGACTGTATGAAGTTCTCAAAATATTATGTTAGCTACTTATTACTATTACTATTGACTATTCTATTTGTAACATATTAATCGATTGGCCGAAGCCCCTAAGGGTGTTATTACTAATTATTTATTATTTGCACATTAATTTTAATATTGTCAAGTAAGCATGTTATATGTATTTCAACGCCACACGGCAGAGTATGACGTTCTTTTATCTATGTCTCACAAAATCTAATGTATACCATATTCCATGAAATAAAGTTTGAAGTTTGAAGTTTGAAGAAGTTTGAAGAATACTTCATAAACAGTCGGATGACTATGCCGTTTTCCGACTGTTTATATTTCAAAAAACGTCATAGTTATCTGTAAATTAAGTTTCCAAGGCACTGGTGGAGAAGAAACGGTGCAATAAACTCCACTGAGGCATTTTTAACACGACAATTTACAATAGTTCCTTAAGGTTACAAGTGGACGAATGTACATTTTGTCTCGCAATTTTGTTTGAGATGGAACTCGTTTTCTTTTGTAAGTGTATTTGTAAGTGTGTATTTGTAATGTGCCCTAATTCTACTCTGCCGCGTGGTTCCCGGCAGAGTAGAATTAGGGCCAACCCCTCTTTCCCCAGGCGGTGTCGTACAAGGCGACTAGGGTATAGGGCTGTTTAGTATCAGACAGATATATACAGTCCAGACTCAGCCTCAGATGCATGGCTCGAGTCAACAATAGTGCCCGGAATACGGCAATAGGCTCACCCCCTATTACGTGGGACCGAATACAATTATTGGTGAAATGTGGGTGATAATTCATCTCTGCCTAACCCTTTGGTGATAAAGGCGTGATTATATGTATGTATGTATGTATGTATTTAAAATTACCTTGAATAGGAAGAAGCTTTAAGCCGAAAGAGGCCAGTAAATGTTGCGCTAATATTAAATCTAGTTCCTGTTTAATTTCTTTGTGTTCTTCTTTAATTAGTTGCAGGCAGCACCTGAAAACATTCACGGATCTTACTTTTGCGCTTTTTCGGTTGGAAGGACTCACAAAGTAACTTAAAAATTTTATGTATACAGCTTACTGAAAAGAAAAATCTACCCAAATTTAATTCGCCAGATGAGACTATCCATAACTTTTTAAGATATTCTGATTACATTAAGAGGTATTATCATTTGGCGATAAATAATATATTTTTTTTTTAGACTATTTATACTGTTGATTGATGGCACTTGGTGAAATTTGTTGTTACACATATTGAGAAACGCACTTGTACTTTTCCACATTATTTTTAATGTTACGTGCACGGGGTCCAATTAAATACCGTTTACTCAACGAAGAGATTTATTAGCTCACCACAAACTAGACAATTCAATCACTAGTACACACAGTACTCTTCAACAGTTCCAGTCAGTCAGTCAGTTAAAGGAGGTAGGACACGGCGGTATATCCGCCCGATTGAGCAGTCCGACTGGGGAAGTACCTCCGCCCTACAGAATACCGCGGTTATAATAACTTCGTGTTGTGTTCCCAGCGGTGAGTAGGGTAGCCAGAGCTCACTGGAGAATTTGTGCCGTCAGTGGGAAGACTAAAGGCTTGTCCTGATTTGTCTTCTACTGACGGCACAGAAACTCTGTACTTACAGGGTTGGCAGCGCGACTGTGACTCCTCTGGTGTTACAGACGTCCATAGGCCACGGTAACTACTTTCTATCAGGTGGGCCGTGTGCTTGTCTGCCAACTAAGTGGTATAAAAAAAAAAAAAAAAAAAAAGCCGCTCTGTAGTTCACAGTAGTCCACAGTCGTTGCTCATGTCGCAGGTAAAATCTTCTTCGGTCCCTTGAGTTCGCTGTGTTCGTTATCGATCTCAAAGACAGAATGAATCGTGTCGCTATGCGAGCATGTTTTTATACCTCTCAATTAGGAGGATCGAATTATCTAGAAAGTTCGCGAGCGATAAATACCTATTCTTTTGATCTTGCCGATTTGTTGACGATTCTAGATTTTTTCTATGCCATTCGGTAGAGTACCTCGTCATTAACAATGCGTTTTTATTTCTTGAAGATTCGATTATTAGTTTTCGAGCTGTCGTAACATTAATATAGATTAGACCTGACCGGTTTCGCCTTACGGCATCCTCATTGAAGACCTTTGAGGATGCTGTAAGGCGAAACCGGTCAGGTCAAATCTATATTAAAAATAATGTGGAAAAGTACAAGTGAGTTTCTCAATATGTGTAATATTTAATTTGATTTATGTGTTTTTCTTTTCAAAATGTACGAGAAACTGTTTTTGCAATTTCTGTCATCTCTGGTATATTTATACCTTAAATGTTTTTTTGTCTTTTGATCACAACATGAAATAGGATCCATTCGATTGTCTTTTTTTGTATTCTAGAATTGTTCCAAAATCTGTGAATATAGTTCAGTATCTCTTAATAGTTATGGATTGTCTCCTAAGAACGTTTTGCTATAACTATAACGGTTAAGGCACATGTCCTTACAGTCCGAAATAGATTAATATTTTAGTGAACAATAGAACTCACTTAGCTAACTCCAAAGTAGGATCATTTAAAGTGTTCGCCGAGTTGAAGTATTCCTTAGCGGCATTGGAGACTATTTCGATGCTCCGCTCGTAGTTGATGAGTTGGGAGTTGCGGGAGCGGCCGTCGGGGCTGCAGGTCAGCACTTCAGCTGCTAGCTTGATGCTGGCAGTGTCGCCGGAAGTCAGCAGGGCAGAGGCGTAGATCTACAAAGAGATCTACAGTGAGTTGCCACACCCAGGTGAGCACACTCAGCGGGCCTACGATGATACGGAGAGCCGAAGTTACGTATCAAAGTTTCGGGTTGTAACGTTGTGGATTTTTTTACAACTCAACATAACATAAACTCACGCCTTTTTGTTTTTTTTATAACTCAAATTGTAATAAATTTCATAAATAGATTATTTTTTTAACGAAAAATGATAATATCTTTATTAAATAAATCAACATGATACAATTATAACATTGTCTAAATTTTTGTAAAGTCAAAATGACAGTCTAATCTATTAACCTGCCCCTCATCGTACCTGGTGCAAAGGTGCCCATGACGCTGGCGGCATTGCCTCGTTGAACAGCTATGGCCAACCGTTGCCCCAGGTACGAGCCGGAGCGGGAGTCACCGGTTTTGCCCCTTAACCTGCGCCCTAATTCGCTCACCAGATTCTTGGCATCGGTACCCCAACTACCCATTGTCTCGACAGCAAAGGGAGCGAATATATATTGCTCTGTCAACGCCGCATATTTCTCCCGTTTTTTATCCGCTGCGTCCTCAGCAGCAGCTGCCGGAGACCGGACAGTACGGCTCAGGTGACTGGGCGAAACCGTGCTGACACACGTGGCATCCCACTGAAGGCACTTACCATTTTTCCATGGCACCAGAGTCATACCGTCCGGCCTTTTGCCGTCGGATCTGCTAGGGCAGGTGGTTCTAATAGGCATGGGATATCCGCCGACACAAAGGCTCTCCGAAGTATGTCGTTGAGAGCATGGTGGCGCGGAAACCTACCCGTACTTCTACGACAACTCAGTGCGTGATGGCCGTCGCTCGCCACCATGGAACCGCAGGTGCATCTATGGGGTTCACCCAACCTGCAGCCCAGGCGGAGGGCCACCGCCACCCGCAACGAATTGTCATCTAACAAAGTGCCCAGGTGAGGTGAAGGCAGCGCGATATTTTCTATACTATTTTACTAATTACACATATTGATAACTCACTTGTACTTTTCCACATTACTTTATTGCTTATTACACCTGACCGGTTTCGCCTTACGGCATCCTCAAAGGTTTATAATGACATTTAAGAGCATTCCTATTAGAAACATTGCGACACTCAAACATATTACACATGTGGGTAGTTGTAAAATTATGTATACCAGTATTAATTTTTTCCCCAAAATATAGGGAAATAATATATATGTGGTCCTAAATATATTTTGAATTTATGAATTATTACTATTATGTATTTAAGTTATAATGTCAATTAAAAAATTATTTAAAATTATAAGAAATACTTATAAATGTTGAAATACTAATATCATTGAAAATTAAATAATGTCAAATGTGAATAATGTCAGATGAAAATTAACAATGTCAAATGTGAATAATTTCAGATGAAAATTAACCATGTCAAATATTATGTCAAATTATACCAAATTAAGAGATTAAACCAAATAAATAGTTATGTAGATGTCATCATTATTGCAATAGAGGTGATGAGCTTAAATCTAATTGCTGATTTAATATATTATTTCTGTTTGTATTTAGTACTCTATTTATTTCGAGGGTTTCCATAGCATTCATTTTTCTGCCTTTGTCGCACAGTCGCAGTGCTTTAAAGTTGACTTTAGAGTCGAAGGAGTGGTTTTCATTAAGGAGGTGTTCTGCAAATTGAATCAGTTTTTTTAAGTCTCCAGCTTCTAACATGTTCAGCGACCCTAGTTGCAAAAGATCGTCCTGTTTGGCCAATATATTTTTATTACAGGTGGAACATGTTAATTCATATATACCACTTTTTTTTTTTTCATTTTTGACATAATATTTGACATGGTTAATTTTCATCTGAAATTATTCACATTTGACATTGTTAATTTTCATCTGACATTATTCACATTTGACATTATTTAATTTTCAATGATATTAGTATTTCAACATTTATAAGTATTTCTTATAATTTTATATAATTTTTTAATTGACATTATAACTTAAATACATAATAGTAATAATTCATAAATTCAAAATATATTTAGGACCACATATATATTATTTCCCTATATTTTGGGGAAAAAATTAATACTGGTATACATAATTTTACAACTACCCACATGTGTAATATGTTTGAGTGTCGCAATGTTTCTAATAGGAATGCTCTTAAATGTCATTATAAAACCTTTGAGGATGCCGTAAGGCGAAACCGGTCAGGTGTAATAAGCAATAAAGTAATGTGGAAAAGTACAAGTGAGTTATCAATATGTGTAACAACAAATTCCACCAAGTGCCATCAATCTACAGTATAAATATTTTACTAATTGTCTATGGCTATGCGAGCGAGATTTGACAACACTGGTTCAATTATCTATTGACGGCTCTTAAACCGTCCCTTTATTCGGCAACCATCGCTGGGGAAGGTCACTTTGACCCTTTGGCCAACTGAAACATATCATCCAAATCTTTTATAGATGATTTTTCCTCGATTATAAATTGCTATTAATTGATATATTTTTTTACTCATTTCTGTCTAGTGTCACCAGTTAGCCAGGTATATTACATTTAAATTACTACTTTTACAGTGCATCAGTCTCTTTTAGTTAAGCTCACATCACTTCATTTAACTCCATTTAAACTCCACTATAAATTTTTACTTCGTTACATTGGCGCCCAACGTGGGGCAATTAGGGTCGCGTTCCACTGATTTATTCCGATTTCTAGCAATAAAAACATTACACGTAAAGGTACAGCATTGAAATTAAACATTTAAAAGATAATTTAGTTTCAACAAGTGTACAACAGAATCGA